>JANHFO010001389.1:117692-128861 GCA_032468095.1 Pareas carinatus | reverse complement strand
CATTGGCACCCAATCCTGCCCCCTCCCCCGGCCGCTAAAAGCCGACCGTAGCGGGAACGGATCGGTCGCCCCTCGCATGCCGGTGGGCGCAAGGGCTTGTTTGGTCTCCCAGAAGCGGCAGGTCCTCGGCACCGATCTGAGCCCCGGAGGATAGCCGGGGGAGGGGGGCTCGGACCGCGCGCCTTTCCTGGTTCTCGATTCGGGCGCGGTGTCGCTGCTCTTGTACGGCTTGATGGTGACTTCATGGAGGCAGGAAGATCAATAATCTAGGGTGGTCCCAATGTGAGCGGGGCAGAGTTCGCAATTCAACTGGCCTTGGTGTTCTCTGAGCCTTGGTTGTTTGCCTGCAGACGTTTCCTTACCCATCTGGGTAACGTCATCAGTGCACTGACAGCAGTGTGCATGAATGGGTAAGGAACCGTCTGCAAGCAAACAACCAGGCTCAGAGAGCACCAGGGACTTCAAGTGTACTTTCTTGGTTTGGGCAGTTCTTCCTCAGGAAAGATGGAGTAGGTTGGCTGACTTGGAGTACAGGTACTACTCAATTTGCAAGAGTTCGTTTAGTGACTGTTTCAAGTTGCAAGGGCAGGCACTGAAAAATGTGACTTATGACCATTTTTCACACTTACAACCGTTGCAGCATCCCCATGACCATGTGATCAAAATTCGATGGCATAGAAACTGACTTTTATTTATGACAGTTGCAGTGTCCTGGGGTCATTTTGTGACCTTACAAGCAAAGTCTATAGGAAAGCCATATTCACTTAACTGTGTTATTAACTTAGCAACTGCAGTGATTCACTTAACAACCGTGACATGAAAGGAGGTAAAATGGGGCAAAATCCGCTTAACAGTTGTCTCACTTAGCAAAAGAAATTTTGGACTCGATTGTGATCTTAAGTAGAGGACTGTATCACATGAAATGTTAATACCACTTTAAAATGCCTTGGTAAGACCACACTTGAAATATGGCATCCGGTCTTGGTCACTACGATTCAGAAAAGATGTCGAGATTCTAAAAAGAGTGCAGAGAAGAGCAACAAGGATGATTAGGGGACTGGAGGGTAAAACATAAAGAACGGTTGCTGGAACTGGGTATGTCTAGTTTAATTAAAAGAAGGACCAGGGGTGACATGACAGCGGTGTTCCAACCTCTCAGGGGTTGCCACAAAGAAGAGGGAGTCAAGCTATTCTGCGAAGCACCAGAAGGCAGGTCAAGGAGCAATGGATGGAAACTAATCAAGGAGAGAAGCAACCTTAGAACTGAGGAGGAATTTCCTGATAGTCAGAACAACAAATCAACAATTAAACAACCCACCTCCAGAAGCTGTGAATGATCCCACACTGGAAATTTTTAAGAAGAGATTGAACAACCATTTGTATTCTGTTATTCTGAATCAGTAGTGCTTCAGTTTTGCTTTTGAGGTCTGTGTCTTCATCTTGATGGCTTCATCTTAGGGATCTTTTCCAATTCTTTAATTGAGTAGAAGGGAAAAATGGATCTTGAAGGATGCTTGAATCGAATCTATGTAAGGAAATCTGTGATTTGTTTTCTTTCCGTACTTGTTCTATTTCATATGGAGCAAAATTTCTATTGACTCTGACCTGCTTTAGGAGTTATCTGTAGTCTCCAAAACTGAACAAAACAAGTGTGTTGGAATCCTGCCCTTAGGATTAGATAGATGTGTGGTGGAAGTTCCTGAACTGGGATATTGTCTTCAATCATAGCATATTTCATAGATAATTATTTTGGGTTCATTTAAATATCACATGATTATTGTGCATTTTTAAATGAAACTTGTAAGTATATTTGAGAGTAGTTGGCTTCATTTGTGTTGTTATAGATGCGTTATATTTTAATCAAGGCTTTTTATGATTTTTGGTTGTGTTTTTATGCCTTGGAAACTTGGTTGACTAGCGGTTGGTATTTATAAGAAACAAACTAGTGTCATTGGAATAATAATGGAATCTGGGCTCAATAAAATACTTGTCAATTTGGAAACTGCCCTTTATATGGCATTCTGAAGAATATGATTTTTAATAAGAAAAAAATGGGTTCGCATTCTTTCGAATTTTGGTAGTCCAGGTATGGTCTATGACTCTATGCCTACAGAAAAATAGTATGATGCTGGAAATGTGAATAGTTTATGTATGCAAAAATGTAAACAAATGTTAGTTTGTTGCTGAATAATTTCAAAGTAAATGCCTACTTAGCTTAGATTGCTTGACATACTTCTTCTAGCTTGCAAACTTTTTAAAATAACTGGATTTACCTCAACTGTCTGGTATTTATCAGAGAAGAGTGAGCCTAGAAAGGATCGGAGGAAGAAAGAGGTTCTTATATTAACGTGTGTGAGTTTTCAGTGAAAACTTTATTAGACTAGAGACTAATAGAGATGTGAATGATACTGAAATTGCTGACCTTTTAGAGAAGTTTACAAATGGCATCTATTATTCTGTAGTGTCAAGAAAGTTCATCTCTTCTCATTAGCTTTGAGTAGAATTAGAAGTCTGTTAAGGATTTCTAGTCGCATATTAAAACCCATCTGCTGTCTTATTGAACGTAATAGAGTAACTACTTTACATAGATATTTAAAATGCAATGGAATCATTCTAGAATAGGATAACCTATTTATAACAAAGACCAAGATTTCTCAAGAATATTCCAATAGATTCTACAGTGTAACTAAAAATTTCGGTGCTTATTTGTAAGATTTACTTTGGCCATGTCATGCATGCAAATTCATTGGAGAAGTCAGTGATGCTTAGAATGGTTAATGGATCAAGAAGAAGGGGCATGCAAAAAACTATGCTGGCTTGATACCATCATAGTCGATACAAAGATAAACAGCCAACAACTGAAAGAAGCTGTGATTGACAGGATAGCATACATAGAGAGCAGAGGTCTCCAGCCTTGATCCCTTTAAGGTTTGTGGACTTCAACTCCCAGAATTCCTCAGCCAGTTAAAACTACTATATTTGTAAGATTATTTGCTAAAAAGAGAGAAATTTAAACTTCTGGATGCTTAGGAAGAAGTAGTAATAGAGGTGAAATCGGAAGATGTGAAACATAGCTCCCAATGCGTATGCTCGCACAATATACCAAACCAGATCAATTATAAACTAATTGCTGCTTTTAAATGGCATTCTGGGTCTGGTTTGTTTTAATATTGGTTAACTTTTTAATATTGGCTTAACTTTAATCCCTTCCATTAGATTCTAATTCAAAATATTGTCCAAGACAAGTAGTTGACTCAGCTACATTAGCCACAATGCTTGATGTGGTTATCATCTGAATTGTTTACATTTGCGATTCTGATAAGTGCTTTGAATATCTTAAATATGTATTTTATTAACAGACTACACCTGCTTATTATTATTTATTTGGCTTCATCTAGTCCGAAGAGATTATTCTTAAAATGAATGTAAGGAAGGACGTGAAAGATACACAATAAAAGAATGTATAATCCTTCCCCTTATACTTATGCTTATTTACCTTTTTGTAAAGATTACTTGTTCTAAAGGCTTTAGTACTTGGCATATGATTTATTCTAGTTGTAATTGATTAGGCTGGCTTCATATTTGTATGGATCCTACAGAGACGCTATGTTTGCACAGTCTCTTTCCTGAATCTCCTTTGTGTCCAGGAAAAGCCAGAACGCAGTCAATAAATTGATGGTGTTTCTAGATTTAGGATTGACCATTAGCTGTTGACTAGAGCTGTAATTGAAACCTACAAGGCAAGAGTCTACTAAACTGAATCCAGACTGGTTTATTCCTCCTCCAGTTCTGCAGGAGGAAGAGAGAGAAAAGGAAATCTAGAAGATTCTTTTCTACATGTGTATAGACAGTTTGTGTAGTGGGAGTAGATATAATTTGCTTTAGCAGACCTGTGTGACACTCAGGCACTACCAGCAGAATCTATAGCGAGGCTGGGCAAAGTGCACACTGCAAAGGTGAAGAACTTTAGAGCAGACCTCTTCAAGTTTATATTTGATTCTGTATGTTGACAGAAGGATTTAGTAAGTAATTTTTGGACAAATGTTGTAAAATGGACCTCTGTTTTCACTAGATTCCTAACTTTTTATTTATTTATTTTCTTCCTATTTGGGGAAGACATTGACCTACAAAGCATCCTAATATAAGTTAGAATAAATGAGATTTGTAGTTTAAAAGAATTTGATTGAATTGGGTTGACTTACTGAAGTGTTGGTGTTGTGTCCATGATTCAGCAGACAAACTCTTTTGATTGTCTTTGAAATCCAGATTAGATGTAACGTCCGCCACGTTAGGTGTCTTCTTTTAAAGCGTAAGTTTAGATTTACACTTACACTTACACTATGGTGGAATGCCTATTAGATTTGTAGGTGAGAGTATTGGAGGTGCCTTTTAGAGTCGGACTCTCTGTTCCCATCTCTAATTAATATTAACTCACATGGCTTGGTGATGGTGAAGTTTCTAGGCTGTCTTTCCTGAAGCATGCTGTTTCTCTCAATATAACATAATTTGGTACTTAAACCATGAGATTGAGTTTCTTCAGCTGTTCTATTACTTGCTTTTATGCACTTCAGCTATTTCTACGTATTCTAGCTTTGACATTTGAGAATTCATGGAAAAGTGCTTTGGTTTAAAAAGACAAGAAAAGGCCAAACGTGAGCGCCTCTCTTTACCTAAGCTTCATTTAACTTCTCCTTCCAGCTAATCAAGCAAAGAATTCAACTATTAAATTAAGTGTCCATGGGAAATTGTAGTAACTTCTACAATCGATGATGCTCATTGTGAAAGGCACTATATTATGTGTAGCTTCAGTTTTCCTAGATGACTTGACATACCGTTAAATTCCTGATTTCTCCAAGCTCATTACATCATAGTCTTTGGGCAAATATAACCACTCTTGGATCCATGATCTGAAGTAGCTACCTCAGATGAATTTCAGGTGTCTGTGCTTTTGAGTTGTTGACATAGATTCTCATGCATTCATAATAACTTTGCAACTATTTTACCTGTGACTGGTTTTCTGTTTGGCACAAGTCACTTGAGGAAAGGGAAGTCCCAGATCCCTTTAGCTGTGGCAAACTGGTCTTTTAAAGAATTGTGCACATATTCCCAGTGCAGGGTACAACATATAAAGCATGCCATTTAAATTCTGTTTACAGAACACATTTGCAAAGAACAAATTAGCAGTATCGCTTTCCAAGGTTTGATAGATTCATGTAGAGTGTGGCAAATATACTGATACATCTTGCAGAGTAATGTAAGAATTAGCAGGAGAATATAAGTAGGACATGTTGAGCACTCAAAGCAATGTAGAAAGGCTCATTAATGTTTTCCATTCATTAGGCAGCTGTAATTTGGTGTGCAATTCCACCACCACCTGCCTTTGCATTGAATTCATAAAGTCTTGCTCCTCCTCATAGGTAGACGGAGGCAGGGATATAAGTCACAGGAGGTAGCAGAACGTGTATTCTTGTTTGGAAGGTACTTCAAAACATGATTTTCTTAGGTTATACAGTCTGAAATGGAAGTGGAAATCCAACCAATAATACCAAGAGTATTGAATATTTCTCCCCATCCTACCCAGATGTGGTGTTGGGAAAACAGCTCCCATGAAAACATCAAGGCACGATCCTTAAATATTGGCATCTTCAGGTTTTGTTTGGTTGTGGCAATTTCAAACATAATCATGATTTTGGTTAAAGTTTCTGTAAAAGGGCTAAAATTGGGTTTTGAGCAAGCTCAAGAGGCCTGCTTTGCACAAAATACTAAACTACAATTAAGGAATTCACACATTGTACAAAGCCAAAAACAAGCTGTTTAGCATGATATGAGAACCAGCCCTAGGTGTGATGATTTAAAATATCTTCAGTTTCTTGAGATAAGTTGTTTAAAAACAACCATGTTACCGGGAAGGATTTGGACTAAGGTTTTTATATATTGTCTTTTTCACTATTGTTCTAGCCTAGTGATACTGTTAGAATGAAATATGGATTATTGTTTTTAAGCAGGGAAAAACTCTTCAGGAAACCTGGTCCTAGATCTCTCATATCACATTTGAATTACAAATTCAAGTTCACACAACTCACTGATGTGTACTGTGGTTTGTTTGTTTTTGGCTTATTGTGATTTGTGAAATCTATTCCATAAGCTGTAGACAAGAGAAACCGTTGTTTTATGCAATGGACCAGAATGTTGAGAATAAACATTGTCCATTTTGTTTCAGCAGATGTGACTGTTAAGTGTGAAATACATATTTTAAGTAATCTAAAACCATTTCTGAAAGTATATTTGTAATGTTATAGTCACATTATATCATATTACCATGGATTCAAAAAGCAGATCCTGTGATTTTAGTAGGTTACAAATATTTTCTAGTTCACAAGCTTCTGCTTCCACATAGCTCCTTCAGGAATTACATTTTCAAAAGATAAACAACAACAGCCAGTTTTCTTTTAGGAGTGCAGCAGAAAGAAATGCCATCTTCTTTATTTTGCTTTTAGAACAATTTAAAATGTCTAATTCCCTCAGTGTGTTGCTATAGATTCCAGTATTATTTGGCAGCCAGAGTTTCAAATTTTCCAACTGATAATCAAAATTCTTTTCTGATCTGTTTTTGTTTTTAGACCCTGCTACAATATGCTGGCAATCAGGGTACTCCAGAGCAAGTCTTGCCTTTTTTGGAAGTATATCGAGTTGCCATTCAGAGTTTTGCCGGTGCCCGACCTTTCTTGACTACAGAATGTGAAGACGTTCCTCTGGTACTTGGCAGGCTAGTATTGTACGTTTGGTTTCAGGCATTCTGTTTTAATTGAAATTTTGCTCTGTGGTCAAATTTCTCTTCTATACATACCTGTAGTCTATTTTATTTCTAGACAGTCTGGCACCCTCCAACTCTTCTGACCCCAACTAGGTGTCTGTTGTAGGAATTATAGTCCAAAACGTCTGAAAGACACCAAGTTCCCTATCCAATGTGGAATTTTAAAAAATAATGCATGATGTCCATGCCCATAGGGATCCTAAGAACTATAGGAGGAGGAGTTGTGGAAAGTCATAATCAGGAGGGGTGTGTTTCTTAAAAAAAGAACCTCACAGTGATATTAATATATAAAAATAGTTACCAAGAATCTGTTGATTTTTTTTCCTCATGAGGGGTGGGTATCTGTGCATTAATAGCAGTTACGTTGTTACATGCAAACTGCAGTTTAATGGAGTTCAGCACCGTGAATTTCATGCCACAGACCAGATTTCCAGTGATTTATATTGTATAATTATGTCATCGCACAAATGATCTTGTTTCACAAATGTAGCTTATGCAGTGTCATTCTTTAGTATTGAATAGGCATTTGAATAAAGAGCATGCCTCCCTACAGTTAGTCTATTAAAACAAAATTTCAGTGTGTTTGATTATATTTTCACTAAGTAGAAAGTCTTCAAATTCCTAGCTTGCTTGTATGCCCTTTTGGCTTGGAGTGACAAAAAGGCAGAGCACAAAATGATTCAACAACAACAGTTGTCACTTCCTGCCTTTCTAACAACCTGCTTATTTCAGGAGCTGTTTTGAACAACTGCTGTCTGTCCCTGAAAGCGAAGAGCTGTCTGAACCATTTTTAAGATTGTGTCAGTCCATTCAGGCAAGTGTATTGACTGTTTTATCTGCAAATAGCATTGTTTCAACATCCATAATTTATAATCAAAGTGTCTTATGACTGTGTGTGATTATTTGAATAATATTAAGGCCTGATTTGCATGAAGCCACAGCTTGTTTAATCCTCATTTATTGAATGAACCAGGGTTGGTAAGGTCTGTATAATTCCCTAAAGCTATGAACTGTGGCTTAGACAGTGCCCCCCACAAACCCTTTGGACACCAGGGACCGGTTCCATGGAGAAAGATTTTTCGATGGACCGGGCGTGGTTTTATGTGCTGCCTGCATCCTGCGAATGGGACTTATCTTGTTTCCACAGCCTGGTTGCTGGCATGCCATGAATCAGTGCCGGTCCATGGACTCGGGGTTGGGGACCCTTGGCTTAGAAAGTGAACTGTTTGGACACACCACTTGCTAAACCAAAACCAAGCTGACCTCATTATGTTAAAGCAAAGCATGTGAATCCAGCCTAAGTATATAATTTTATGTCTATTAATTCAGAGATGAAATCCAAGGACACATTCTTGTTCTGTAGTATTAATTCGCTCCTGTCCTGCAGGATCAGTTGATTAAAAAAAGGGAATAGGTGAATACAGGTTTGAAGATACCAGTTTGCAGCCTCCAAAATCATGCAGATCAGCAGTGTAAAATGCATGTGATGTGTTTGTACATTTTACCCTTTTAAAATTCAAATTGAGATGATACAAACAGCAGCGCTTTCAAGTTAAACATATCAATTTAAAAGACTTTTTTTTTCTTGTAGGAGTCCCATAATGCTTTAATTGAGTTTGGAGATAATAGCCTTGAAATTCTAGCTGATATCTCAAAAGAAGGTGTATGGAAGAATCCAGTTCTTTTAAAAATCCTTTCACAACAGCCCGTGGAAGCAGAAGAAAGTAAGCTATTCCGCAGTACTTTGGACCATTCATATTACTTTCCTGCCACCCCAGTGTAAAAAAAATTTGTCTTTTCACTGTGGATTTTGTTTTATTTTGCCTCCAAGGAACCGAGCAAAAAGATAGGTGCTGAAAACTGCTGTGTGTATTAGCAAACTTGCATTTATAGTTACTCCTGAGCTGTCATAAAAAGTCTTTTAACTCGGGCTTATTCGTCATTTTTATTTAGATTGGCACTTTCCTCTATTGTAGTAAAAGAAGCCTCTTTCTTTAAAAAGTTCTGTTGGTGATCATTTCACCTTTCCAAAGCATTTTTAAACAGTTTCCAAAATGTCAAATATTAGTTCTTGAGCAACTACAAGAATCTGGTCATTTTTCTGTTTATGGTTATTGCAAATTAGCCACTGCCTTTACTTATTTTTCCAACCTATTGTTAAAATAAGGTATACTGAAAATAGATAATCCACATTGTCTTGCATTTCATTTACTTGTGATGGCAGAGATGGAGGAAAGTCCTCGGCCCTTGCCTTAGCCAGTGACTAAATACCATGGGATAGTTTCTTTTGCAACTTTCCAGAAAAATTGCTGCGGAGATGACCAGTGTTCTGCCCCAATGAATTTCAACTTTTCAGAAAAACAGGAATGGGGAACTGGAGAATGGGGAAGTAAGCCTGAAAGGTATCCAGGAAGACTCAGGGAAATGAATGTGGCCCATGTGTATTAATCATACATGTGATCATTGCATGGCTATGCAACTTTGAAACACATGTGGCATTATAGTCTACTCTGTTGGCTCAGAGATTACTCAGGTGAAAGAAGGGATAGCAGTGTTCCATATCATAAGATGTATAAGTAAGGTTGGAAAAAAGATTTGGTGATTCATGTAGTCTCACACCAGTGCCACAAGTATTTGAGATGCATTTGTTTAGTTGTAGCAAGGAAGGGCATGTTGTGAAGCATTTTCATAGTGAATTTCATAATAAACCAGTGTATGGAACGTTCAGGAATTCTTAGAAAGCAATCACTGTCAAGATCTTTCTCTTGATCATCTATGCTTTGTAATAAGCTAGTAAATACTAATACTTAATAACATTTTATTGCCTTTTTTCTAGTGAATCAATTGATAAAACGTGAAGGGCAGACATTTCTGCAAATGAGAATAAAGCATTTGATGAAGACAAGTCGCCTTCCTCAAGCGGCTTCCTTGTCCAAATTGTGCAAAGAGTCTACAGAAATTCCAGATGTCTCGCCTTTTCTTCAGGCCTATATCACATGCTTGTGCTCCATGTCCCCAAATGAAGAGTCCATCAAAGAGGTGAGTGGCTAATCACTACAGCTTGTTACTGTTAAGACAACTGAGATTAATTTAAGTATCTGAACTAAAAGTGATCAAATTTGGAAGGGAATGGGAGTGTTGGCTCCTATCTCAGCAGGGGCAAAACCCTCTTTCTACTCTGCAGAAGGTTGATGGAGACAGGTGAGTTCATTGTGTGAGATAGTCAGGTGTTGTTTCTCTTTGTCTCTATCAGAAATAAAATGTACCTTCATGTTTGGCATCGGAAGCCTCAACTTTTTCAGTATTGCTTAAGCTACTGCATGTAGGAATCTACATTAAATTATTCTTATTGTGATTATCCATATGATAATGATCTCTCAGTATTAGAACAGGATGCAGAGGTTCTCCTGGGGGGTAGCTTTGCTTGGTTAACAAAAAAAGGAATTTTGTCTTAAACTACTTGTCATGTAATTCCCCCCCCCACTTTTTCAAACAGATTTCAAAAGTGGACTGCAAAGAGGTCCTAGATATGATATGCAATTTGGAAGCTGAAGGCCAAGACAGCACTGCTTTTATTCTCTGCACAACATATTTCACTCAGCAGCTTCAAACAGCAAGTGTGTATTGCTCTTGGTAAGTGGCATGTCCAAGAACCGGCTTTCAAAATTTCCCATCCTGACCAAAAACAGGTCAGTTTCTAATTCAACAGCTGACAGAAATACACTGTGGTGCATTCCGGTCTGTTGATGAGAAGCAGTAAAATAAAAGAGAAATCGAGTATTTTAAAATATTAAAGACTTGCTATATTTGCTGCTATATTTCAAGAAGTAATAGTGTGTCGATAACAGAAGCCATGTCCTACTTCACATGGTAAAAGTAACCATAGGGAACAGGTGTGCAGGTTCCTTTCTTGCAACTTCGTGAGCCCCTTTACTCCACCTGCATCATTAACATTCAAGAACAATTTACAAGGTGGTTTTCAGTATAAAAAGGAAGTGGATGAAATGTGTTAAATCCTTGATAGCTGTATCATTTCAGGTTTTTACTTAAACACAAAGGAGACCGCGCTTTTTTTTGGGTCCTTAAGTAACACCATTATAAGCACTCTGTATCTTTGGAAGTTCAGTTTATTCTAAAATAATCTGTGGTCCCATTAAAAGAAAATGAAATTGACTCAGATAGACCCCCAGAGCTACTTTTCCAACTTTGACACTACCTAAATGCATTGGACTATATTTTCTCATCGTGTTTTGTCTGGGGTTGGCAATTGTGGAAGTTGTGTGAATTGTCTTACATTCTCTCTAATTCTTTATCCCCCTCTTTCCCCCCCCCCTCCCCCCAAAAAAATCTCATGC
>JANHFO010001389.1:67832-80935 GCA_032468095.1 Pareas carinatus | reverse complement strand
TGCCCCCCCCCCCCCAATTCCCTACTACTAATGAGGAAAAGGAAAGCTAATGGAACAAGAGGGAAATTATCTCTTCTGTTTTTTTAGTTTTATGGCAAAAGAATATATTACTGCTTTTTGTTTCTATTTGCTTTTTGGAAGAGGCAGTAAGAAAGTTGGTGCTTCTTGTAGAAGCTCAACTTCTTGCAGGTAGAAAATCCTTTCCTTTTTCTTGTAACCAATTGTGTATGTGTTTCCTGAAAAGTCCTGATGGGAAAGAAATTAATAGTTCAAGTACAGACGATCCTTCCTTCCGTTGACATGCTGTGGGCCTTTGGAAAGCATTTTTTCTACTGGTATAACAAGACTGAATTGACACAGTACAGTGTGGTATATTTAATGTAAAATAGTTGCTCACTATTGCTAACAGTGTTGCTCTATAGCCCTTAATTCAGAAAAAAATGGATGAGGCTGTATTGTGTTCTGGCTGGACCAGAATCAGTCCTGATAGTTTCATGTATTTCTCAAGGATGCTGTGCTAATAAGTTGTGCTCGAGTCTCAGTAGATTCTCTTCCACTGACAAGACTGGGTAGACCTTAAATTGTCCATAGTGTTGGAGCTTCTAATGTAGGACCTTTTTTATAAGGACTTCTAATGAATTGCTGAATTATGTAACTATATTTGCTCAGGGAATTTTTTTTATTAAGGTCTATTATAAACTAAAATACAAATAATTAAGAAAGAGTAAAGAAAGATAATTATATAATTATATTTATAGTAATCTTGTCTGAAATGAGATATATGGTAGAGGCAGTGCAGATTTTTTTTCAGATATAATTTAACCTGTGGGAAAAGAGGAGGAAGAAGGTCTGTTAGATAGGTTTGCCCCCTTGAGTTATTTATAAAAATAATAGAAGGGGGATAAAAATAAATAATATTCTGTCCTGCAAGGTGAAAGTTTAATTTATTGAAACAACCTGGACATTGCTTCCTCAGAGATGCTTTATTCCTTGAAGTATTTACCAATATGTGGATGCCTGTTTTCTTCTGGTATTGGCCAAAAGTGAAAATGGAAGTAGAGGGAAGATCAGGGCTTCCTTCAAATGTATTTACCTCCTGCTTCTTTCTCTGAATAGACTGAAAGCTTTAACACTGTAGGGTAATTCAATGATGCTTGAATAAATACAACAGAATTGTATACAGTATAATGTGGATTCTAGCATAGTAAATGTTATGTAGCATTTAAGGGTGCACAAAGTTACCCTTAGAAAGTAAGAGATTATGGGAAAGAAGAAAAGTATATCAGATTTCTTGCCTTTTAAATAATATTTGTTTCCAGGGACTGGAATATATAATATTTGTTCCCAGCTAAGACTAAAAATCCTTGCTGTTTCAAACCCTTGGCTAGACTACTCACCAAATGATCTTCCTAATTATAATAGGAAGTATACTTTTTATTTTGCCATAATCTGTTAATGTACTGGTTCAAGTGCCCTGAAAATACTATGTATATTTATTTATCTTTTTTCCTATAAGAGTCTGACAAAGGGTTCTAATAACAAGGATGAAGCATTAGAAGATTGAAGAATATGCGAAGCCCATGACTCAGATTTCAGAATTTTGAATTCTCAGGAAATGTTTTCCCTCCATTAGTTGGTGAACCTCTAAGCTTGAATCACTAACCATCAGGCCTCCCTGTCCCCAAATGACTTGAATTTATGGAGAAAGGTCCCTGAGATCTCCTCTTTCCTTCCACAGGACAAGCAGGAGGACTTCAAGACGACAGTTCTGGAGGGTATGGAGACTGCCAAGCATCAGGTGAGGGTGGCGTTTGATGCTTGCCACTTAGAAGCAAGAGCCCCCAAATCAGGGATTGATGCTTGCAAGTGCGTGTGGGTGGGCGGGCCCAGACTTAATTTAAAATACACGGGACATGCATTTGCCTGTTGAAAAAGAAAAGTAAAACTTTATATCCAAGCTGTGAAGATGATGAGGAAAGCATTCTGAAATGTTTAGGCAGATTTCACAACGCTCTGCTCTTCCATGGGTTTGATGGAAATCAGAGGCCTATGTTTATACAACTGAAAAGGCAGTTTCCCTCCCTCCTTTCAGAGCTGTAGGCCTTTCCCATTATATACTGGAATATTGCATATGATTCTAAAGAACAAACAACTCCTTAGTTAGATGCCCCATACTTTGTTTGGGTTACACTTTCTGGTTAGAGTTAGACTTATTTTCAAATAAATACACACATAATTGTGATGTTAATTTAGGGATTGATCACAAATCTATCTTAGTTTCTTTTTGAAAGCTCTTGATATAAATGTCTGCGGAGATTCTCAGTCATCCAGGTCATGGTTGTCTCAAAGGTGCTTTTTTCTTCAAAAGGCAACTGGATGTTTTTTTTCCTTGAGGAAGAAGAAGAAAATGTTTCTCATCCAAGAAGGTTCATCAATTCTGATTGCAGGGAGATGGAAGGATAGGTACCTACAGTTGAGACTGGATCGGGGGATGGATGGGGATCTCTAGTAAAAAATATCTGTGGTTTTCATTCTGAAGTGCTAGAGTTCCTCATGTGTTAAATTTTAAAATATACAAGCTTATATATTAGGCACGTTGGCATCTGATATTGGAAATCTGATATTTCTTTTTCAATAGTTTTGACTTAGTGGACACATTTAAAAACCTGAGAGATGTAGCCAAAAATATACTTGGGTTTTCACCCAGAAGCTAGAAGGCGGATTGAAAATCTGATTTATATAGCACGTGAGGAGCTTGGGTGACCCTGTCTTGATCATATCTTGCTAAACACCTTGCTAGCCTGCCATAGGAAGACACAACCTTGCCTAGATTTAAAGGGAGCAGCTGATAAAACTTTTCATTGTATTTGAGTGTGGCTGATATTTTAGGCATTCCTGAAGGTAACCTATTAGTATGCTTTTATCTTGTGACAATGCTTTTATGTGAGAATGAAATCTCAGATCTTTGAGATAGTGGCGAATATCTGTAGCTCAGGTGTAGGATGAGGGTGGAGATTCGTTCTCCGAGCTTCTGGGTTGGTTTCAGAACATTTTGTTACCAGGCTAGGTGACTTCTTCAGTAGAATTTAAGGGATGTCAGTGTTGGTATTCTGCTTACAAGGGCTTTGTGTGGTCAGTAGGTCTTGTGATGATGAGGTTGTGTCGGGTAAGAGTCACATAAGGTCCACATGGGTCAGGTGTGAGTTGTGTCAAGTGAGGGTCTTACGAGACACAACACACACCTGAACCCTCACAACATGGACCTGATGTGACCCTCACTCAACACAGCCTCACCATCACAAGACCTACTGACCACAGAAACCCCCCTATAAGCAGAAGAATACTGACACTGACATCCCCTAAATTCTACTGAAGAAGTCACCTAACCTGGTAACGAAACGTTCTGAAACCAACTCAGAACCTCAGAAAACAAACCTCCACCCTCATCCCAGATCTTTGCAGAACTGTCCACCTCCTCCTTATCTCTTTTCACCAGCTCATTTCTTTAGTATTGGCATTAGATTCTCCCAGGCTACCATATCAGACATCAAGGGATCTCTAGTATTTTCAATTTGGGGCGAGTACTTCAATGTCTTCCCATGTGATGTTTAAATTCTTTAGCTCGTCTGTAGATATTCTTTGCCATGTATTTTGCCAGCAGGGGTGGGTAATTTGGCAGCAGGGGTGGGTGGGTGGCAGTCCATCTCATTGCCATCTTGGGAATTTGATTGTTCTCCATATGGAGTATATTACCTCCAAGTGGCCATTGCCGGTCCCAAACCTGGATGAGAAAGGAGGAAGGATGGAATCTCAAGAAAATTTAATCAACCAGCTTATCGAACCAGCAGAAATTTACAGATGGTCCTTGACCTATGGCCACAATTGAGCCCAAAATTTCTGTTGTTAAGCGAGACATTTTTGTTAAGTGACTTTTGTCCTGTTTTACCACCCTTCTTGCCATGGTTCTTAAGTGAATTACTGCAATTGTAAAGTTAATAACATAATTGTTAAGTGAATCTGGCTTTCCCATTGACTTGGTTTGTCAGAAGGTCGCACAATGTGATCACATGCCCTCAGGACACTGCAGTTGTCATAAGTATGAGCCAGTTGCCAAGTGGCCTAATTTTGATTACATAACCATGGGGATGCTACAATGGTCATGTGAAAAATGATCATAAGTTACTTTTTTCAGTGCTGTTGTAACTTTAAACAGCATTAAATCAATCATACTTGTAGAAGGAAAGGGAGAAGTGTATGGGGAAAGAAGGAATATAACTGTCGAAACGCTTCATCCTAAAACCCAAGCTAAACAAAGCTTTCTTACTAAGTAGGTGTGACCTGTGAAATCAGCATCAGGCAATTAATTTTCTGTATCCTACAAGATCAGATAATGTAGGGAATTGTTAGTAAAAACTAAGGCAGAATTGGAGGCAGTAGCACCACATACATGATTTTTATAGAAACCAGTCCAGTCTTCCAATTTAACAAACACGTTGGAACAAAGACTTATAATAAAAATGTTAGAAAGTTCAGAATGGGCTAGTTTTCTAAAGCTGGAATGAACGTAATTGCAAATTTGTGGGCCTAATAATGGATGACTGATTACTTTTGCTCTGGAGATTTTTGTTGCAGTGGGTGCATAATTGGTGCCACTATAAGAACCATAATACAAACTTAAATTTCCAAGTTTGTGACCTTGGGGATATGGCTTATATTACGAGCATCCTGAAAAATCACGCTGGGGCTTATTTTTTGGTTAGGGCTTATTTTGGGGGAAACGGTAGTTTTAAAGAAAAAGACAGTTGTGTTTAAAAATGAATTTAGAATGTGTTCTCAATAGTGCATTAAGAGATGTTCTTTCTGTGAAAGAGTAAAGAATATCATCTAAGACTGCCTATTTCTGTAGTTTTTGCACTGTGTAGCAAGGTTGTGGTCTTTCCAGTACTTTTGCATACTTGTCACATGCTTGTTCTTTCATTGTAGGTGTGGAAGGCGCAGCTTTCCAGAGCAGGCTTCCACACGATCGAATGACATCACAAGAAGCAGCTTGTTTTCCAGATATTATCAGTGGGCCCCAGCAAACTCAAAAGGTTTTTCTTTACATCAGAAATCGAACGGTATGCTAATTATTTCAAGCTCATACTTTTTTCCCTAGAATGATAAGGCTTTCCAAGAAGTTTTGGATCTCTCGGACATGCACTTTGTAGCGTTGCTGTTTTGTTCATATGTAGAAAACTGGAGCTGTTCAAGTATAAAACAGCTTATTTAATACTAAATCTGATGGCACATGCTGAGAGATTTCCCTTTGTTAAGAGAGCCATAAAATAAGGGAATTGAACTCATGTTTTAGCATGCAAATAATGTATTCCACAAATGTAGCCACCCACATTAAAACCCCTTCTCTTAGTCATTTTCGGTGCTCTTTCTCTTTCCACAGAGTTGAAATTATTTTCTGCTGGCACTGTTTGCTTCGTTTTGGCAACACTTTGAAATGAAAAACCTGCAGTTCTGTTATTTAATAATAGGAAGCCAGTTTGATCTAGTGATTAAGGCTCCAGGCTAAAAACTGAGAGACTATGAGATCTAGTCCTGCCTTAAGGCATGAAAGCCGGATGGGTGACTTTGGGCTAGTCACTTACTCTTAGCCCAACTCATCTCAGAAGGTTCCTGTTGTGGGGAAAATAGGAAGGAGCATTAGGTATGTTTTTCGCCTCGAGTTATTTATTAAAACAATAAAGGTGGGAGGTGGGCTATAAATAAATACATAAATTCAGCATTAGATGTGGTTTCATGATTGGTTGCTCAAAAGCAATTTAGAAAAAGTATTTTCCACAATAGGGACACAGTGCTGTAGACTTTAAGGGCACAAGTAAACTTAAAATGTTGCTTAGTGATGGCTTAAATAAATAAATCCACCTCTTCCAGTGTTTTCTTCCTCTTCCTTGATACTTACAACTTCCTCTTAGCCACCTGGACTTAGACTTTGTTTGCATTTCCTTTTTTTTTTTTTTTGGTCTTAGTTTTTCTTGTCAGTTTCAGTTTGGGGTGCCAGCTTATATAATGTATACATTGCTCTTCTGATCAGTTGCTTTGAGAAAGAAGAGGTGAATTTATCACAAAACTGTGCAGGCTTGGTTCACATGAGCTTGGTCACAGCCCATTCAAACCCTTCTGCTGGCCTGGTGATGAGTTCAGGTCGATGAATATTTGGCTTGCTTCGTTCATGAAAGCCGAGTGAAAGTCTGCCAGTGTGGAGTACATGCAGACCTGACCCTGAAACATGTTTTTGCAACCTTACTTGTTCCTAAGCTCTTTGTTTCCACTTTTGATATTCTACAATAATACAGGTAGTCCTCGACCTGCAACAGTTCATTTAGTGACTAATCAAAGTTACAACGGCACTGAAAAAACCTCACTTACAACCGTTTTCACACTTAGGTCCATTGCAGCATCCTTATGGTCTTGGGATGAAAATCCAGACCATTGGCAACTGACTCATATTTATGATAGCTGCAGTGTCTCGGGGTATTGTGATCACCTATTGCAACCTTCTGACAAGCCAGGTCAATGGGGAAGCCAGATTCGCTTAACAACTGTGTGTCCAACTTAACAACCACAGTGATTCACTTAACAATTATAGCAAGGAAGTCTTATAAAATGGGACAAAACTCACGTAACAAACGCCTCACTTAGCCACAGAAATTTTGAGCTCAATTGTCATAAATCGAGGACTACCTGTATAGATGGATCCTCATACTGTCGTTTTTTTTCTTAAATTAATGTTGAATGGGTGCACCCTATTAACAACAACCTGGATATTAACAACAACATTGTATGTGTGTGTGATTAAATACAGTTGCAGCTTTGGTTGGATAACCCAAAGATTCAGCTGACCTTTGAGGCGACCGTACAGCCGTTAGAAGCACCCTATAACAGTAAGTTGCTGATGTGGGGGATTTGAGTATGTCATAGACAGTTTTTTGACTGGTGGTGAGAGGAATTGAAAGAGCTCAAAATAATAATGGCAGAAACACCGAACTGAAGAGATGCTTCAGATGGTCAAATCTCCATTCCAGTCTCTTTCCCTGGTTGTCTCCTCCTGCCATTTTCCTTCTTACCTGATGTTTGTGCTTTGTGTTATGACATACTGCCTTTCCGTTCCTTCTATACAGGATGTTACGTACCTCATCTATGTTTTACAAAACCTCTGTGCCAAAGCAAAATAGATTTTTCATACTGCCTGCAACTTACACAGACAGGTTCTCACATTTGTGGAACTTGTCCCATTTCTGCTTGTTGTGGGAATGATCAAAGAATCCATTCTAATACTGGCTGCCAGATTGATGACAGAGCGCCCTCGCTCTTCACTCATCCGTGTTTTTGCTATCATACTGATGTATTCTCGTGTTCTTTTTCATTATTTTATTGTTACATTCTTTCACTTCTGTTCTGTTTACACTCTTTTCATTTCTCCTTTTTTATTGCTGTAAAATGCCTAGAATCGGCTCCTGGCAAATAAGGTGGCCAATAAATGCAACAAATAAAAACTGCAAATTCCCTAATCGCAGTGCTTTTTGTCCCTCCTGTTTCTTGAGGTTTCACTGTGTTATCAGTTCATTTTCAGACGTTTCTGCTTAGCCTCTCTGCTAGCATATGTGCGGAAAATAAGTTTTCAGATGAATTGGGACAATTTAAACCAAACCCAAATGTAAATAATTTGCTATTGCCTTGGAGCTGGCTCACACCTGTCTGTTGTAAAACTTACCAGAAGATTTCCATGGCCCCCTTTTTTCATCTTTTTTTTTCTTTCAGTAAGACAATTATTCTGTTTGACATTAGGTAGTAGAAAGGCAGGAAGTAGCCCAAGCTCTATTAGTTATGAATACGTATGCTTGCATCATTTAATGCTTAAGAATAGTTATGCCTGCATCTTTTTCCCCCTTTCCCGAAATGTATAAACCTCAGTGTATTTCTTTTGTTTGCAGGAGTGACTCACCTTGTAGGGTCTTCTTCAGTACATACTGTATATATATATATATATATATAATAACCACTTCAGAGAGCCTTGGTTATTTGCTTTGGGTCCTGGGCTGTATTTAAGATGTAAAAGTCACTGGTGGACTATGAAATATTTGTTTATGGAGATTTTTAGAAACAGAGTCTCTTGGTTTGTTCTGCTATGACACTTTTTTCAGTATAACTCAGTAAATCCCTCTGAACCTTTCTTGCTTTCTTGGATTTTGTATTGGCCATTAATGTGGAGCAAATGTGTGACCACTGGAGTCACCCTGTCAAGTCCTGTAGAAATATTCCCAGCCCTTCACAATGAATGTTCATTAAAACAGATGTTTTCAAACTGTGATCTGGGGACCCCTTGGGGTCTGTCGCAAGTTGCCAGGGGGTCCGCAGACAGGTCAAGAAAAATTTGGAAAAAGCAATACACGAATTGTCAATTAGTAATTAGTTGAATTTGTGGGAATGGAATCCGCCATGGAGTAACGACATGTTTTGTGGTTTGCAGCTTGAAAAAGTTTGCATTAAAGGATACTTTGTTGTTGTAGGTGATACAGTACTTGTCCACCGAGTACATAGCTACTTGGAACGACATGGTTTAATCAACTTTGGAATCTACAAAAGAGTGAAGCCCCTACCAAGTAAGAACTGAAATTATTATTTTTTTATTTCAACATATATTTATTTCATCTTTTAAGTTAAGGCTAAGTGATTTGTGCCATATCCAAACAGTGCTCCAAAACTGAACGCTCTTTCTAGATACTTTCTTTTTTTCAAGGAAATACTTAGGCTCACACCCTTCTAAGCCATGTTTGTTTTAACGTGGTTTAGCACACAGTTTATATTAAATGATAAACCATTCCCTGTGAAACACTGTAGCTAAATTTGCCTTTCAGTAGGTCAGAATGAGACAAAACATATTATAGCTGGACACAGTGTATCAGATAGCCTGAAAGTTTGAAATTTAAAAGAAAGACAGACTACTGAGTTGATACTTTTAACCTCCGACCTTGTGTTTTATTATGCTTTATTGCATTCAGAGGATGAGCATTTCTGAAAATCTCTGGCCTTTTTGGAAGAATGATGTGTTTAGTACATCTTGGCTCATTGCTTAGTCAAGACCCAATCTCTATTCATCTGTTCCCTAACTCTATGGTACTTTTTGATGTTTCTAGCCAAGAAGACTGGCAAGGTCATCATCATTGGTTCTGGAGTTTCTGGTTTGGCAGCAGCTCGGCAGCTCCAGAGCTTTGGAATGGATGTTACATTGCTAGAAGCGCGGGTGAGTGGGCAATGTCAAGGTTGTGTCAACTTTGTAAAAAGTACAGTCTTATAAGTCAATTTTCTCTGCTAATCCTGGCTGTACTCACAATGCATAAAGAAGAAGTTAAGATTCTTTCCTACCCTACCTAGATCTTTACTTTGCATACCAGTTAGGCATGTAATTTCCAGTTCCCTTATTTACGCAGAGCCTGTCTTTTACAGAAGCGTAAGAATGAGGCTGAATATTAGACTTCCTTAAAATGGCACCTATTGTGTGAGGTCTTCTCCTTGCCTAAGTTGTAGTATTTCAGAGGGCTTGCTAATATGCTTATAGTGAAGGCTCTGAGGCTGTCAGTCTTCAACATTGTGCTTTTTTTTAAGGATCGTGTAGGGGGCAGGGTTGCTACTTTTCGCAAAGGAAACTACGTTGCAGATCTAGGAGCCATGGTAGTAACAGGACTTGGTGAGTCTTACCTTGAAAATGTTGCCTGAATTCAGTTTCCACAGCGACATGCTTTCTCAAAATACAATCTCTAGGTACCTGGTTTTGTTGATTGTTTTTTCCCCACACATAATTAGACGTTGACTCTAACTTCCTCTTTCCTTGTTTTTTCTTCTCACTCCTATTAATTGAGGTCTCTTTTGCTTTCACATCTGTCCTATATTGTAGTAGATCTTCCCAGTAAAAAATGAACACCTTAGTTGCCAAGTCTCCCCCTTTGGGCCAGATAATTTGAATAAAGCTAAGAATGTACTACAGCTTAGTACATGTTTTCTACAGCCCCACTGCCTTTGCATTTGTCAGAGTTCAGTTACAATTGGCCATTCTGGCTGGGATGCTAAGAGTTGTAAACTAGCACAGCTGAAATGTGCTGGCTTAGTAAAGATTAAATTAGTCCATTCTCTTACAGGAAAAATATATGTTCAAAAAAGCCTAAGGAAGAGATGAGTATCCACTTTGTACCCAGTATACTATATACGTGTCATTTAAATTTTGATTAAATGCTTGGCTTTGATTATTATAGCTCCAGGTACTTGCAGATTTTGAGCCCTTGTTTTGTTAGATTTACTTCTTTTGTTCTCTGTATAAAATCTTTGCAGGTGGAAATCCAATGGCTGTAGTAAGCAAGCAAGTAAACATGGAATTGGCTAAAATAAAACAAAAATGTCCACTTTATGAAGCCAATGGACAAGCGGTAAGTTTTGTTACTCTTGGAAAGCAGTTTTGAGAAAATAGTTTAGTTGAAAATACTGTGATCTGTTGACTTGATGCAAGAATCTTTGCCAAGGTGGTTTTCAGTGTTAAACGCGCCTCCCTAAAATTCCATGTTGCATGCAAAGAGCAAATATTATCTGCAATAATGTTTAAGTTTGGATTAAATGTTATTCTCACATCACATGCATTTTAGGAGCTGATACAGTAAGTCTGATGTTGGAAATGGATAAGCCATAGTAAACTTTCTGAACCTCAGTGATTATTTAGTCATAAAACAGGAATCAGTGTTTGTGCAAGTCATTCCTTCTGTGCTGAATGAGTACTCAAAATAAGTTTCTGGCAGGGTTTGAAATCCTCACTGTCTGGAAAATGCACTTTTAGGTTCAGGGCTTGGTTTAACCTCTCCATTTCTGCCCCTGTTTCTTTCCCCCTTGCTAACCCGCAGGTTCCAAAGGAAAAAGATGAAATGGTAGAGCAAGAGTTCAACCGTTTACTAGAAGCTACCTCATACCTCAGTCACCAATTGGACTTTAATATCCTCAATAACAAGCCTGTTTCTCTTGGTCAGGCCCTGGAAGTTGTCATACAGTAAGTAAAATTAAATGTCATATCAAGTGATGTGTCGAATGTTAAGTCTCAGAGTATGCACCCATGTGGTGGTGGCATTGTGTGTTACAATCTTGCAAACCACACACATTATGGCCTAAAAGCTGAAAATAGCTTCAAAGTCCTCCTTTTTATGGCTCCATAGTTCATTGACGTGTTCTGTTTCACTTTTATTTCATTTTTGTACCTTGAGAAGACTGAATACCAAACGTTCTGCATGCTCTGGAGCAGTGGTCGCCAACCTGTGGGCCGTAGCCCACTGATGGGCCACAGCAATATTTGGGTGGGTCACAGGGGCTCAGCCTAGATCTAATTAATAATTAATATTGGGGGGGGAATGGCCTGTGGCGCTCCTTGCGACAGTGGCGCTGCGAACAGAGGAGGCAGCGGGAGGTGAAACGGCCTGCTGCACTCCTAGCAGCGACGCTGCGAAGAGAGCAGGCAGTGGGAGGGAAACAGCTTGCCACAATCCTCGCAGAAGTGGTGCCAGCTGCCCCAAAGAATTTTTCAAAAATTCATATTGGTGGCCATCAGGATTTCAAATTATGAGTGTGGTGGTCCCTGAGGTCAAAAAAGGTTGGCAACCACTGCTCTGGAGACAATTGCCATGGGAAGATGTTTCAGTGTAGCTTTCCTGACTGAAGAATAGCGGCATCTTTGCTAAAGATCTGTGGTAGTTGCTGACTCCTTGGCTGCTTCTTTCCTTCCCATAGATTACAGGAGAAGCACGTCAAGGATGAACAGATAGAACATTGGAAGAAGATTGTGAAAACACAGGAAGAGCTTAAAGATCTCCTTAACAAGGTTAGCATTGTTTTTAAAGCACGAGTCTGAAAAAAGTCAATTGTTTTCAAGTGGTCGGCTTAATCTAATTATAAAGCAACCACAGCTTTTTTTATGGAACTCTGAAAAAATTAAGACTGCTTTGAAAATTTGCCAGATGGTGTGCTCACACTTGTGCAAAATCCAAAGTACTTCCTTTTAAATCATCTTCAAAGTGTGCACAGTCCTAATATTTGGGTACATAGATTAACTGGTGTATTAATAATGAAGTTCAGTACGTAAATTACATTTAGATTTTATTTGTATTTGGCTTCACTTAATAAACCTCAAGGTTCACATTTAAAAAGGGTAAATTTCCTTTCCTTAAAATTCTGCAGCGATCAGGAAATGCTTTGCTTTTGTCCGTTGACCAATGATTTTCCTCTCGGTTACATACAGATGGTGAACTTGAAAGAGAAAATAAAAGAGCTTCACCAACAATACAAGGAGGCTTCGGAAGTAAAACCACCTCGAGATATTACTGCAGAATTCCTTGTGAAGAGCAAACATAGAGATCTTACTGCTCTTTGTAAGGTATGAATTAGTGTGTCTACTGAATATGTATCTTTTATCAGCATTGTCTACTGTTGAAATATCTAATTTAATATTAGCTATTCCTAATAAGCAATTTCTTCAAATACTGCCTTTTAGTAATCCATCTATATATTTGTGTCCTTATCTCATTTTGTGATTAGGAGTATGATGAATTAGCTGAAACACAAGTAAAACTGGAAGAGAAGCTCCAGGAACTAGAAGCAAACCCTCCAAGGTAAAATCTTAGAAAAGAAACTTTGTGCTGATGGCTACCCTGGTCAAATAGATCAATGAACTAATTGCAAAGGAAGAATACATTGGTGTTTTATCTATAATATAGAAGTACATTCATAAGTTGTCCTACAATTACAGAGCAGATAAATGCATTCAGAAGAGTTACAGATTCCTTTGAAAAGGAAGTTTGTACCTAGGGAGTAGCAGTAGAGAACTACAGTATTTTTCGCACCATAGGACGCACTGGACCATAAGACGCATGGCGCCCAGAGGCCTCTCATTTGAAACGCGAGTGTGCAGAGATCGCTCTGCAGGGTGCTCCAAAGTCCTGAGATCGGCCTGCAAGCCGAACTAGAGGCTTCCTGGCACCCCGTGGGTGCACAGAGAACACTCCGTGGGGTGCCGGGAAGCTTCC
>JANHFO010001389.1:10153-34445 GCA_032468095.1 Pareas carinatus | reverse complement strand
TCACTGCCCTGAGTCCTTCAGGAGAGGGGCAATATACAAATTAAAATATAAATAAATACATTTTATATATTTTATTTATTTTTTTATATTTTTATACCGCCCTTCTCCCCGAAGGGACCCAGGGCGGTATACAGCCATCTAAAAGCAGCAGCAATCACAAACTACAATACATAAAACAATACAATATTAAAAACAATTAAAATATATATAATTAGTATGGTCAAAAATTTAAATGCTGGAATATAAATCCAATTTATAGCCGGATCTAAGAATTTAAAATATATATAATTAACCATTTTAATAAGTGGAGAAGTAATGTGGATCAGGCCAGCTCAACCTGAATAAACAGATACGATTTTATGGTGATAGGTAGTTTCTGCTGACTCCTGGTCACTGCTTCATGGTTTTCCTGATTTTTTTTTTCAAAACTGGCTTGCCCAATGCCTAGGTTGAGAGAGTGGGACTAGTTCAGTGCCATCAAGCTGGCTTTCTGTCTAAGGTGCAACTAGAACTCGTGGTCTCCTAGTTTGTACCCTGATCCTTAACCACCTCATTATCTGCCTCTCAATAAAATCATAGAATGTATGAATTGGAAGGGCCTTAACTAATCCAATCTCCTGCTCAGTTGCAGCCATCCACTAAACCATGGGAGTCCTGTCTTGACAACTTTAAGACTTGTGGATGTCTGACTGGGGGATTCTGGGAATTGAAGTCCACAGGACTTAAAGTTTCCAAGGTTGCACACACACACTCCTGCACTAAACCATTCCCAATCCATAGGCTTCTGGCCCCTGTGTGAAAACCCTCAGAAGTGTACTAAACAGACTGTTCTACTATCTCAGACACATTTTTTAAAATAAGGTGATATCACAGATTGACAGTTTTCCTCATAGTATGCCAGTTTCCAATTAATTGATGTTTAATTAATTGTGAAAAATGAAAGTCAGGTGGGGATAGGGCAGGGACCTTGTCAGACTGCTGACACGGATGCTCACTGTCCAAAGTCCATAAAATTATACAGCTTATGAAATTAATAAAATATTGAGCCTTTTTATTTTTTATACATTCCTAATTATCTTTAGCCTGTTTTGTATCAAAAAATCAGCTTATCCTGACAGTTTCCACTCTCAGCAAGGAGGGACTTTTTTATTTTAAGCTGTGACCTTTGCCTGTCTTTCTCAGGATCTTCTGAGAGGATTTTAAGAGGTTTGCAGAGATTTTAAAGAATGCCCTAGTCACATATTCTGTCCCTGTCAAACTGGGAAATTCATATATTTGTTCCTGTCAAATTTCAGTGACACACTTGAAAGGTGCTTTAGCGGTTACAAATCAAAGGTATTGCATGGGCTATAAATGCAGTATTCCAGGCGTTGAAGTTGCATTAACGTCTGTATTTACTTGACTTCCTAGAGAGGGTGCAGGAACCTGCAGGCATAATTTTAGGCAGACCATTTAGCTAACTCTGAATTTTGGAGAGTATCCTGTTAGGTTCCTTCCAATACCTAGGGAACCTTCAACTTATTTCCCAAGATTCGTGGGTTCAATAAGAATCTCGGGACGAGGTTGGAGGAAAATTTTACACTTTATTGGGTAGCTACGCAAGAAGTGGGTGACCAACTTCCTCATGTGACAGTATTCAGTGGGAGTGGCACACTGAGGAGAGTTCAAGCAGCCTTTGATACACCTTGACCCAGAATCATAAAGTACGAGTTCAACTCTGGGGTTTTTCCACTGCCATAACCTCATTCCGGCCCATGGCTCCCTTCTGCCCTTGGCACTGCATCCTTCTTTTGTCTGAGGACCTCCGTATATGGCATTTCCTTCCTCTTCTGTATGTGGCACTCAAATCCTCTTTCCACTGCTTGGTGCCCTCTGCTCCTGCTCCCCTTATCAAGAGGAACTTTCACCCAGTTAACTTAGTATTTCTCCAATTCTTAGAGATGCTTAAGCATTTACACAAGAACATTCCTTATAATACTCAGGAGTATTCATGGCAGACGTTCACAAAAGTCAAGATGGCATGTTGTGTATAACACATGTTAAAAAGGACAGGGCTTTCATCACAAGATCACAGCTGCCATCTTGACTTTCTTGACACCTCTTTCTGCAGACTCCCCTGAGTGTGGCACAGGGCCAGCAAAGTTTTTTCTGCTTCAACAGCCACAACTTTCCTCCCTCTGTTACCTGGAATATTAAACTTCATTACAAGCTGCTGTTGACTTATGACCGCAATTGATTCAAAGATTTCCATTGCTAACCAAAACAGCTGTTCAGTGATTTTCGCGCCATTTTACAGACTTTCTTGAATCACGCCAGTTGTTAAGTTAGTAACATGGCTGTTAAGTGAAACTGGCTTCCCCATGGTGACACCATGACTCCTGAAGACTGCAGCCATCCTAAATACATACCAACCGCCAAGAGTGCAAATTTCGATCATGACAGCATGAGGATGCTGCAACAGCCATCCATGTGAAAAAGTCAAAAGTCACTTTTTTTCAGTGCTGCTACAACTCTGAGAGTGACAAAACAAATGATCGTAAATCAAGGACCAGCTGCGTTAACCTTTTAAAAAGATGATATTAACACTTTTAACATGGCAGGTTAGGCCTCTTTTTTAACTTTAAGAGAGAGAAAAAATTCCCTCTTAGCCAAGGCCATTTCTTTTGGTATTTAAGAACTTTGTCTTATCAACATAAAACAATAGAGTATATTCTGGAGTCCTTGCAAGTTTTAAGAAAGAAAGATACAAACTTAGCTGGGAAAGAGTATAATGCAATCCATAAATTTGCCACTTGTGGAATGTTATCTAGAATCAATGTTTTCTATTGTTCAAGTCTCACATGTAATCAATGCATTTTATTATTTGGTCACTTGGTTTCTGACATATCACATATACCAAATGTGTGCTTTATTTGTTTCTGAATCCTATTTAAAAAAAACTGATTCCCTCCCTTCATAAATGCTTTTTACTTTGCCCGAATTACTTAGTGATTCATGCTTTTCTGTGGGTAAAGAAGCCCCTTTGTGGAGATAAAAGCGTCTCTCTCAAATTCAGGAATCAAGTTCTTATCGGCTCCATGCAAAACTCAGGATGCTGAGTTTGAAGAACCATGCCCAAAAATGAATGTCACAGGAGGCCTTCTGGTGATATCATCAAATGGGACCAGATAACTTTTTCAGGACAGTATTTTGCTCTTTGTTGTGGTGGTGGTTTTTAATGGAATCTGGAAGAAATTATTTCTGGAGTCCTTCCAGTTCATCTAAAAGAGCTCTCAATTCATAGTTTAGAAATTTACTACAAAAAAGAAACAAATTTCAGCAGCAAGACTCAGAATATTGGGATATTGGGATGCATTGTGACTTCATCATCATTATCGATTTAATATAAATCCTGCTTATTTTTTCCTGACTCACTAATGCAACTAATACAACAACATAAGAAAATACAATGAAAAATCTATAGAAAAATTTAAAAATTAATCCCATAACATGATATAAATTCATCAAACAAAAACAGTTACAGAAAAAGTAAGCAGATATCTCAATACTGATAGTGAATAATCTTTTCCCAAAATCTCCTCAGAAAAGTTCAGTCCTTGCTAATCTCCCGAAGGCCATCTCTGGGAGGAGTGGACCAAGGTTTGTCTCTATGGGAAGCTGTTCCAGATTGTTTGGACTCTGAGAAAATAACCCAACAGGAATGATATTTTTCTGTCTTTACTCCCATCCCCTCACCTTATGAAAGTGAGACGTGAATAGCTTCATCTAGAAGGTTAACAGAATAGCATAGTTGGATCTGTCCATTTTGAAGGATGTTTAGTGCAACCTCTGCTCAACCATGTCAGACAAATGATTGTCCAATCTCTTCTTAAAGACCTCCAGTGTTGGAGCATCCACAACTTCTGGAGGCAAGTCGTTCCACTGATTAATTGTTCTGTCAGGAAATTTCTTCCTAGTTCTAGGTTCGTTCTCTCCTTGATTAGTTTCCATCCATTGCTTCTTGTCCTGCCTTCAGGTGCTTTGGAGAATAGCTTGACCCTCCTCTTCTTTGTAGCAGCCCCTTAAATATTGCAACACTGCTATCATGTCACCCCTGAACCTTCTCTTCACTAAAGGAAAGGGTTTGAGGGTTTTAAAGGTAGAAATGGATCTGGCTTGCTGGATCTCCACCGTATTGTCTCTTATTCCAGAGGAAATATCATACCACTAGAAGTTAAATGTTTGCCACTCAATTAAATGGCATGAAGTTCCCCCAGTAATCTGTCTGGCTCCCACCCTGATCGCATTCTGGAAGTCCTTGAAAACCTAGTTGTTCTCCCAGACTTTGAACTGGAATGAACGGAACCCCTGTTGGTTATCTTTTGTGGGCTGTTACTGGACCACCATCTTGTTCATGATGATGATCTTATTTTTCGTGATCTTTATTTTCTCTATGATCATTCATACAGCATTACAGTATATTGTGCTATTGCTACCCTGCAAGCCACCCAAAGTCTTCTTGTGGCACCTAAACTGAATAAACTAAGAAGGGGCACACATCTCCCGCTCATTGTTCAATGTACTGTAGCAAGGCAGCAAAAATAAAAGTTCTTAGAGATAGTTAAAACTATAATTCAAATTGACATTATGTGTAATAAAGGCACTGAGCTTTCATTCAAAATATCACAAGTGGGCTGAACTTATGTATCTTTAAGTGAGCATCGGAGCCAACTAAACTGGTCTTCATAAGGATCAAAAATATATCCTGCTGTGGTTATATGGAAAATTATCTACAATAAAGAGACAAGCAAAGAAATGTTAACAGTCCCTGAGTTGCTTTAGGAATTTAAACTGACCTCTAAGCAGTTTCCCTTCTTGTCTACTGCTGCAACTGCTAAATTAGGATATAATTTCCAATAACATCAATGGTTCCTGTTCCATGATGAATGTGAACAAGTTTGTGCATTAAAGAAAAAAAATAGTGGCAGATGAAGGTCCGTGTGTTACTGCCAAACCGAACAGATGCTGAAAAACATTATTTTCACATGTCACTCTATAGTAAGCTTAAAGTGCTACATATGCCAACTTGTCAAACGTCAAGTGTGCCAGAATGTAAGGCATCAGAAATCTCAATTTCAGGATGTCAAGGAGTCTAGACTACAGGACTTAATCTGTCTGCCATCTTGCCAGAAGAGGGAGCTGCTACCCTGTTTTCTTGAGGGTTTAAGCAGTAGCAATGCAAATTATTTTAGAAAACAGTTGCATGTCCTGTTTGGTAATTTCTCAGAGTCCTTTGGATGGTCCCTGTGGGAAAACTGGATTCCGTATTAAACTTCATTATTTCAATCTGATCCAGCAAAATGCTTCTTTGATTGGATTCAGATTTACTTACTAGGCCAAGTGAAAATAATGGATTTAATGGATTCGTCATTGACTTCTATTTATTTCAAATAGTTTACTACTATATATGTCTGAACCTAGGTAAAACCCAAGCAAGCACAAACAGCTAGCAGGAGTTCCTGGTGAACTTCAACAGGAAAATGAAAGAAGAATGACCAGAGAAGCTGTTACATGAACTGAAGAACTGTACTCTCAGCTGTGAAGGATGAAAAGATATCTTTTGAGTAACTGCTGATTGCAAGAAGTCTATCTTAAGAGCTGCTGACTGCCCATTATATGTGATTGACTGACCACTTCCTGCCGACTAAGCAAAAGATGTAAAAAGAATATAAGGCAGCCACTTCCAAGAAAAAAATTAACAGAACATTGAAGTAAAGTTTAACAGACAAAATTAAGGCAGGAGCGACATGATTTCAAAAAATGATTATTGCAATAGTGATATTTAAAAAACTACAACAGGTTTTTTTTTTAAAAAAATAGTGGACATATAATGGGGGAAAAACCTAGATATATTACAGCAGTAAAAATAAACTAAATGTGACAAAATAAAAAGGGAAAAGGCTAATTAAGAATGGAGAGAGCTCTTCATAATGTGCATTGGTATTACTGTAAATTTAATTCAATCCTTAAGCTTATAATTAAACCTAAAACATCTTGAAAAATAATGTTTCCCGTTTATGGAACACAAAGACTTTCTCAAAAAATAATCGACTCATATCTTGCATCCACACCGAGAAGATAGATTTCTTTCCATTTAAGAAAATGTATCCTTTTTGGTGTGCTTGAGGCATGATTGAGCCAAAGCTCTTCATGAGATGTCATTCCACAGTTACCAGCTTGAGGAAGACTGCCCTTGTTTTAACTCATTCTCCAAGCGGCATCCTTTCTAAAATGCTCCATTAGGCATTTAAATACTTATGCAGAGATGTCTCTGTGGTGTGGATTGCCTTTGTTTAAACAAGAAGAATATTCCGCATCAGCACCAGGCCTCATATTTCCATCATATTTTATGTGCGCCTGTATATCATTTATATATAAAATATAAATTATATTTTACTTATTGTAGCTTTCCTGCTTGCTTTGAAGTTTCTTGAATAATGTATACGGGTGGTTCATATTAGTGATCTCAACATGGTGGGGTATTTGTTTTTCTGTTTGATATATCTCACTTGAAGATAAGGCAGAGGAGCTTAGAAAAGGAAAATGATGGTGATATAATATTTTGGAAGGCAAGTTTCAGGCAGGAATTATTTTCCAGCAGAGGGAACTTTTATTGTCAGATTCTGGATGTAGTTACAGGTAGAAAAAAAAAACCCAAGTAAATTCAAGTCCATTGAAGAAGATTGCATTTTGGGGTCAACACAGAGAAGAGAATTTTGCAGTAATGTTAGTGTTTTGACTGAGAACTAGGAAGATCAAAATGCAAAATCCCACCTTAAAAACTCCCACCGTACGTAATGGATCATGTCATCATTTTTCAGATTCATCTTCTTTACAGAGTTGTTATGAAGAAGAAAGTTGGGAGAAAGTTGGATTAGCATAAATGCCAGATTGAATTTCTGGAGGAAAGAAACTATAAAGGCAGCACAACCCATGCAACTGCATATATTCTAGTATGAAGAACAAGTCCATTTTTCTGCTCCCTTGTAATTTAAACTATTATCTTGTCTTTTGGAACAACTCTGAACAATTCTGAACCATCTTCTATGTGACAACCCTTCAAGTATTTGAATACGGATATTGTGTCTCCATAGTCTTCTTTCCATCAGGCTAGCCATACTCAATACCTCTAGCTGTTCCCTCCAGATGTCTCTTTCTGAGCCTTTTATGATATTGGTTGCTGTCAACTCATTTTGTCAAGGACAAAATGAGTTGACATTTTATTTGTTGAACTTATATTTATGCTAGTCACACAGGGTGGTGATCCGGAGTGGTACACAACAAAAATTAAACAATCACTAAATACTGAAAAGAATTAGCATTATATTATTAAAAACTATAAAACAAAGTTGAAAACAAGTCACAGATGATCATAATAATGAAGCCACCTCACTATTTTGAGGAAACTGGCATGGGGGCAGTCTGTATGTTATTTTAACAGAATAACAGAGTTGGGAGGGACTTTGGGTCTTCTAATCCAACCCATGTTCAAGCAGGAAACCCTATGCCATTTCAATTTACTAGTTTGCCAATCTTATTAAATGTGGTCCCTGGATCGGAACACAGTATTCTACATGTAGTCAGACCAATGGAGAATAGAAACAAAGCATTCTACCTTTTAATTTTGATACTATCTTGCTATTAATGCAGTCTAGGATTGAATGTTGTTGTTTTTGTATTGTCGGCTCCTGTTCTACTTGTGATCTGACTAGACACAAGATCACCTCTGATTGTACTAGACAATGATCTGATAAAACAAAATTGGAGTTCAAAGCAAGAATGAAATTTGAGTAAGCATCTCAGAATTGTCCCTCCCTAAGTCTCTGGAATATAAAGGTAGGAAGAGAGAGAGATGGACTTTCAGAATTACAGTCTTTTTATTATGGTAATCTTGCAATAAAAGTAGTTTGGTATTTGTGATTTGGGCTCCTGGTCTGGACTACTTTAAAAGGCTGATACACATGGCCTATCACACATGATGCACTATTGACAGGGAACCATTGGTGTCCATTCTTTGGGTATGATTTTTTAAGCAGTTCTGTATTCAATCTAGCCCGAATGTTGTCATCTTTTCTACTATAATCTCATAGGAGACATTGCTAAAATCAAGTATTCCATGTCTACTGCATAGTCGTGATCAGCTAAACTGGTTACTGCATCAAAAGAATGAGTCTGGTGTGGTTTGACATGATTTACTCTTGATAAATTCATGCCGGTTCCTGCCAAGCAATTCATTCTTTTCTAAATGTTCACAAATCAACAATCTGTTTTGGAGTCTTGCCTGCTATCAATCTCAAGCTGATTAGTCTTTTTTATGCTTTCTTTCCCTTCCTTTCTGAAGATAGGAACAGTATTTCCCATTCTCCCATTCTCTGGCACTTGGTTCATCTTCCACAATTTCTTCTGTGATCTTCTTCTAAGATCAAAGAAATGAACCCTGTTGTGCTATTTTCAATTGCACAAGTAAGGACCACTATTTCTTTATTTATTAGGGACAGAAAGACAGCCTCCTGGGAAAGCACATATTTCCCACTACCAAAAAAGGGAAGATTTTTTTTGTGGCTTGTGCTTGCACCACCAGTGATTCCAGTTCGCTCATTGCATTTCATTTCACTATAAGCAAATACTTCCATTCAAATGAGACCCTGTGCACTATGGCAAGCCTGCCCCTGCCCTCCACCTACTGGTTGCTAATCCATAACTGATGCATCTAGAGCTGCAAGGGTCCCTACCTGCCCGACCACAACCCCCCAAGGGAAATTCTCCAGCCTTAGCTTGTGATACTTATCAGTCCTATAGAGAGAAAGAAAGATAACTTTAAGAGAAATCTGAAATAATTGGGGAAAGGGTTTGAAATATTTCTAAAGTCCAAAGAAATGAAATACCATTTTGCTTAGGGAAACCCCTCCCTGATTCAATGGAGTAAAAGAAGTGGGGGTGGGAGTTACAGCACGGTCAGAGTTGCAAAATTTTGTTATTACAGCCAATATCAATAAAAGTAACTTTCACCATCCTATGGAGCTGATTTCCTGGTCTAGTCTATCTAGTAGGGCTTACAAGTCTAGACAAAACAAGGTCATCATTGTGTCCAATTCTGAAGAAATATTGACATCCAGAAAGGGATTTCTAAACAGGCTTCATTTCTACTCAATGTTTTCACAAATATCAAGCAACTTAACCCTGCAGTATAGAAAAGCTTTATACTTTAACCCAAAAAAGATTCTGTTCCTTTTAGATGGATAGCCTATGTTCCTTTTGTAATTCAGCCATTATTATTTATTTTTTGCCAATATTAACTACATCTTGGCATATAGCAATAGCAATAGCAGTTAGACTTATATACCGCTTCACAGTGCTTCATAGCCCTCTCCAAGCGGTTTACAGAAATCAGCATATTGCTGCCCCCAACAATCTGGGTCTTCATTTGACCGACCTCGGAAGGATGGAAGGCTGAGTCAACCTTGAGCTAATGGGAATCGAACTGTTGAACTTACCGGCAGCCGACTGTTAACAGAAGTAGAATGCAGTACTGCACTCTAACCACTGCGCCACTACAGCTCTTATGGCTGGGGAATTCTGGGAGTTGAAGTCCTCAAGCCTTAAAGGGACCAAGGTTGGAGGACCCCCCCTCCCACTAGAAGACCTCCAAGGTCCCTTCCAACTCAGTTATTCTGTTAAAGGCAGCACTCCGTATCAATTTACACCAATCGGATTGATCCATCTCACAGCTGCAATAGTTCTCCAGAATTTTGAAGAGACACCATCGCTCTTCGGCTCCGCTCTGATTGTGTCAGAGATCTCACCTAAGACTTTTTTGAATGCTGAGCAAGGGGGCTGGAATGCTGCATGGTGAGCCTTTGCTGGAAATTATGGGACGCTGCCATCAAGCAGAATCCATGGGACAAGATGTGCAAATCATCCGAGTGGATGCAACGCCTCTTCCTCTGAGATTATGGGGCAACCGAACAGGCAGAATACAGAGCAATTCCTTTCTGATGGTGGGCAGGAAAAGGGTCCACCTATGACAGCCTCCTTCGCTCGTCCACTCCATTCCATAGGTACCTGCCCTGGTTCAAGAGAAAGTTTGCCAGCCCGTTCCATTTTTCTTTTTTCTTTTTCATTGACACAATATAAAATCTTGCAAACTTTCAGATCTTACAGAAGAAAACTCACAGACCCAAGGCAATGCAGGAGTCCTCGACTTACAACCACAGCTCCTTTGGGAGAAGGGCGGTATATACATTCAAATAAATAAATAAACTGAGCCCAACGTCTATGAAGGAAGACAGGTGTTAAGTGCGTTTTGCCCCATTTTATGACCTTTGTTTGCGCCACAGTTTTTAAGTGGATCGCTGCAGTTGTTACATTAGTCAACATGGTTGTTTAAGTGTAACAGACTTTCCCATTGACCTGGCTTGTCAGATGGTCGCAAAAGGTCCTTGACCCCGGGACATTGCAACCGTCATAAATAGGAGTCAGTTGCCAAGCGTCTGAATTATTCCATATATATACACGGGAAAAAACCTGAACATGCTCAGACCTACGTATACATACATACATACACATATACATGATATATAGTTATATAGATACTGTATATAGATATATAGACATGATATTGAAGATGATGTGTAAATCAAGACCGCAATTTATAAACGATATTTATTATGAAATGTATATTACAATATACAATGTATAGTCAATTATTTATAACCTACAGAGGATCTTTGCCATTTAATACCTTTAACCTTTCTTTCTCTATTTTCTTTCCTTTTTTTTTCCTTTTCTTGCCCTTTTTACCTCCTCTCCTATCCCTATCTTTCTTCCTCTTTCTTTTCATTTTCTTCTTTCTCCCTCGTTCTTCTTTTTCTTTTCTTTCTCCCTTTTTTCTCCTTCCTTTGTCTTTTTCTCTTTCTTCCCTTCCTCTTTTCCTTTCTCTTTCTTTTCTCTCTTTTCTTTCTCCTCTTTTCTTCGTCTCTCCTCCTAAATGTTTTATTTTCCCTTTCTCTATCTCTTTCCATCTCTGTCTCCTTTTCTTTCCTTCTGCTTCTTTTTCTATCTTCTATCAGGCATCTGAATTCTGATCACCTGATCATGCAATGGTCGTAAGTGTGAAAAATGATCATAAGTCACATTTCTCAGTGCTGCTGTAACGTTGAACAGTAGCTAAATGAACTGTTGTAAGTCAAGGACTGTGTGGACTACTTTCTTACTGCATCCATTAAGCGATTCATGCTTAAGGAAATCCAGCTACTCCCACTGACTTTGTTGGAAGCCTCCTGAGAAGACTACAATCTCAATCAATTAATTGATTGATTGATCATAAGGTTGTAACCTCATTATGTTAAGGAAACATAATGTTAAGCTTCCAATCAAAAGGCAGAAAACTTTGTAAGTCCACCTAAAAGCTCAGTGTAGCTCCAAGTATATAATTGCAATTAAACTTTAGGAAGATTAAAATATGTTCAGATTATGGCCTAAACCTGAAATAGTTTATTAAAATCAATGGAGATATATTGAACAAGAAAGTCTAAGCCAGTAAATAAGCTTATTGCTGTAACCACAGGCCGCAATATACGGCATAGTATAAAACACAGTAAAACAACAATAAGACAGTGAAATTACAAAATAAAGTAATAGAAGGAGTATTAGGTGTAGGGGTTACAGCAAAATAAACTCAAAGCGACAGCTAAGAATTTAAGCATCTCTTTCTAAATTTAAGGGACAGTGTGGTTGCCGACAGTTGGAACACGTCTGCAAGATGTCAAGGTCAAGAAACCTTATTGACTCATATCCGCCATCCAGCTTTCAAAAAATAGCACAAATAATGCAACACGGACAGCATTTTGGCACATACTGAACGGGAGCCACCTACCACCCTGCCTAACAGCCAGGAAAATAGTCTGTGTGATACAGTACTGGCCTCTGAAAGCCAAAGGTAGAAAATATGCAACAATACATAGATTCAAAAAAAGATAGGTTTAGATCAGTGGTGGCGAACCTGTGGCACGAGTGCCAGAGGCAGCACTCAGAGCCCTCTCTATGGGCACGCAGGCTGTCGCCCCAGGACAGATTTCTTTACTAGAAAGCCAGGGGGATGCGGGGCTCCGCTCCCCCTCTCTACGCGTGCCTGAGGACATTTCTGACATCACCCGCGCCTCTGCCCAGCAGTCCAATGGGAGCGCTTCCTCCCTTCCCTGTCTGAGGTAAGGCGAGTAGTTAACATGCGGGACGTAGTCAGTGCCGAAAGTAAGAGAGGAGAGGAGATAGGGTGGAGGGGAGCATAGCTCACAGCGGGCCGCAGAAGCTGGGATAGACCACCGGAAGGCCCATGGCAAGCTCGTGTAGGCTGCGGGCAAGGCAGCGGCGTATTGGGGGAGGGTCACCGATGACCACGGGGGGAGCGTGTGTTGCCGTGTTGGCACTTTGTGATAAAAAGCGGCTTTGGGGTTGCAGTTTGGGCACTTGGTCTCTGAAAGGTTTGCCATCACTGGTTTTGATGAATAATCATAGTGCAGGTAGTCCTCCACTTACGACCACAATTGAGCCCAAAATTTCTCTTGTTAAGCGAGACAGTTGTGAAGTGAATTCCCCCCCCTTTTAGAACCTTTATTGCGACAAGTTGTTCAGTGAGTCACTGCAGTTGTTATGTTAGTAACACGGTTGTTAAGTGAACCTGGTTCCCCCGTTGACTTTTGCTTGTCAGAAAGTCGCAGAAGGGGGCCGCGTAACCCAGGGACATTGCGGCGGTCATAAATGCGAGCCAGTTGCCAAGCATTCGAATTTTGATCACATGACTTTGAGGGTGCTGCAACCATCGTCACGTGTGAAAGAAGTCACGTCACCATTTGCGGTGCCGTTGTAACTTCAAACGTTCATTAAGCAAATGGTTGTAAGTTGAGGACTATCTGTATTTGACTTGGGCTGAGGAAGTCACAGTTGAAATAACCAATCAGCCAATAATTCTGGGAAACGTAGCAGCTGATGTACTAAGGTGTAATAGCTGATACAAGAAAATATCTGCACTATCCTTCACAACGGGACAGTTATTCAGTTCTTGGCATCGGTTTTGTTTGGGTTTTTTTTAAATCAGTCATGGAAAAAAAAACCATGAATCTTCATAAGTTTTAATATAGGTAATCCTTGACTTACGACCAGCCACAACAACCAACGTAGAAGTTTTGACGGACACCCAAAAGCTACTTACAACCTAATTTTGAAGTTAGAATGGCCACACACACCTCACACACACACACACACACACACACACACACACACACACACTCATGTGATTATCTTTTGGGTGCTTGGCAACCAGCACACCCTTACAGCTATTTGCAGCATCCTGCAGTCACATGATCATAATTTTTGCCCGTTTCCGGCAGAGTGCTGTAAAGCACTGTTAAGCGGTATATAAATCTAAATAATAAATAAATTTACTTCCCGTTTCCAGCAACAACAACAAAAAAACACCCATTGGAGAAAATGGATTCGCTGAATTGATTGACACACAAATTATTGAGAGAGAAAAAAATCAGCTCTGGCCATGTGCTGTCTCAAATTATAACCACAACGACTTACAGCCATAATTCCAGGCTCAATTAAGAGTTATGAGGACCACCTGTATATTAATTATACTAAAAATAAATAAAATACAAGTGAATATCACCCAAACACACACCACGCACCCAGTTTTAAAAACAGGAGAGGGAAGAGAATCCTGCCTCGCCTCCTCCAGTGATGACATTGGAATATTTAAGAGGGGACATGTACCTTGTCATGAATAAGAGTATGGGATGGTTTACACACCACGCTAGACTAGGCTAAAAAGACTTTGAGGACTTCGTGGTTCAATGCATAAGGAGAAGCCTAGCCTCACTCTGTTATATGCCTCAGGCCTTCATACAAAGCCACCATATTTGGAAAGGCCTCAGGTGACAATGTAAAACTGCCACCGTACGTTGATTTATCTAGATTTGGGTCCAGTGTATTTCATGATCCCAGCCTGATGTTAGTCTAGCCCAGCGCTATTATCTCTCCTACAGGTTTTGGCCCCTGCTCTGCACTAACCTTACAGACACCCTTCTTCCCATCTGCTATTTGATCCTCTTAGGCAGAAATTCCAGAGATGGAAGCTGACATCCATCAGCAGAAAAAGAATGAGATCCAGCAAACGGGGAATCAAAGAATCTAGGATGCAACATCTGGGCAGGATATCTAGGTACCCCGTCTTATGAACAGTACCCACTGAACTCTTAAAGCTTCTGAACAACCCCGCCGACCCAAGATCAGTCTGATGCAGATCTGTTAGGATCATGCTCGGGAGAAAAAGAACCCAATCTGGTCACTTTTCATTCCTGCACCAACAAAACACAAACTCATCTAGGGAGGCTTCCATCTAGAACAATCAAGCATTCTTCCTCCACTCTGAAGGAGATTGTATGTTCTAAACACTATTGTCTTTGGCCTGGAAATAGAAATGAGCTAATCAGTCTCTTAATGAAAAGCTGGACTCATGAGAAGCAACCAACTATGAATGCCCTACACTCAAGAAGTTCATTAACAGCACCATTGAAAATTACAACAAGGAAAGGAGGGTGCAAAGTGTACAGCTTGAATTCATATTTCAGTAAACAGAACTGGGATTTGTGAAATATCCTCATCCTTTTTTTCTGTGGTAACATATAAGAATATTGTCGTTGGAGTTGAAAGAAGATCAAAGGCAGAAATGTTAAAACAACAGAAGTGAAATAATCAAAACTCTGTATCAAGCTCAACTTCCAAGGACTCCCAACAGTTTCCTTGGTAATGGGTCAATAGACATTTCCTGCCATTGCCTTTTCCCGTAATTATTTTGGATTTTTCAGTCTTTCTTAGTAGTCTCCTGTCCAAACAGTTTTTTTTTCTTTTCTTCTATTCAATCGTGTCCGATTCTCAGAGACTGCCTGGACAAGTCCCTGTAGTTTTCTTGGCAAAGTTATTCAGGTGTGGTTTGCAATTGCCTCCTTCCATGGGCTGAGAGAAAGTGACTGGCCCAAGGTTACCCAGCTGGCTTTATGCCTATGGCAGATTTCACAGTTTCTAGCCAGATGTCTTAACCACCATAGCAAATTGGCTCTTGAATTCAAGCAGTAACCAATTCTAAACCTACTTAGCTTTTGACATTACGTAAAGTAGATCAGAGACTGCCACCTCTCTGGATATATTTACTATTCTTAATTTTAATTACATTTAAATGTAACCGGAACAAATTCTTCCAAAGTAAATCTACTCAATTTCACCTGTTTCTGAATTCATGGAGCGCAGCCCCTATGAAAAGAGTTATAAACCTTATCCACAGAGATATTCAGCATAGCATGGATAAAACCTTAGCACTATAATTCAACAACTGAACCAACAATGATGTAGCAAAAAAATGGAGAAACACATTAATCTGGACTGGACTATATCACAGAGATGGATTCTATTGAGGTGGGAATCAGCCACCAGTTGAAAGGCCACCTGGCTCAGAAAAATACTGGGACAAAACCCTTACATCGTTATGAAAAATCTGTATTTTGAAACGGCTGCCCATTGTGTTGACAGATATAAAAGCAAAAACTATTAATCATCATAGGCCAAACCCAGCTGATAGGCATGGAATCAAATTACTCAGAAGTTGAGTTAATGGTCTTGACTTGGTGTCCTGACCAAATTTGGAGGAAATGCTACTCATAGAGAAAGGGATTTGGAAATTATACCAAACATACAAAGTGACCTTGTGAATCTAAGACAAAGATCAAAATATTTAACATCCACCTGACTGGAGTGCTTGCAGATATCAGAACTTCAACTCCCATAATGCCTAGGCAATACAGGTAGGGATTCTGGGAGTTGAAGTGACCTACTTATATACATTAGTGGTTTTTAGAGATGTTTAAGGCATCCATGTCACCCATTAGTTCCTGAATTCGGCCAAATAATTCACTGTCCATTTGTATGTGTGGTCCTCCATAGGCCTAATGAAGCATGGTACAATCCTTGCGCAGATGGAGGGGGACACTGGAATAAAATGATACTCTCTGGGGAGGAAAGAACAAAAGAGTTGTACCATATAGCATCTCAATTACAGGCCAATTTATGTATGACAAACTATGTATGTCAAATATTTGGGCAACCAACTATGCAAACAAATTACAGAAAAAAGCAGAAGTGACTGCAATACAGAGAATGTGAAAACAGGGGTGTTGAAGGTCAACCTGGATATGCAGAAGTTCAAGTCTCTTTGAAAGAAATCACAATTTGGCACCATTTGTGCGGTTGGAATACAGATAGACCCCAACTTGCTTTCGTAATAAGAGCCTGCGCACCCAATTCAATTGATTTATGACCATTTTTGCCACGTTAAGTGTTGTAAAGTCAATCACTTTGGTTGTTAAATGAATCAGGCTTCCTCCATTGACTTCGCTTGTTAGAAGCCAGGTGGGGAGATCGCAAATGGTGATCCCATGATGCCAGATGCTGCAATTATCATAAACACACGCTGGTTGCCAAGGAGTTAAATTCTGATCCTGTGACTATGGGGACACAGCAACAGTTATAAGTCTAGGACTACCTATAATATACAACTCTATTGCCTAAAGTGTGCCCTCAGATTTTGGCTTGATTTACAGCAAGAAGGAAGAAAATATGAAGTACAAAACACTTAACTGGCAGCACTTATTACATCAAAGAATTTTACATCAACCAAGTTCTGCTCCTGTAAAACGCGGACTTGATAGAAACAATATAAAGTACTCAGAAAATGGGCAAGCAACCTAATTCCAGACAGATGTCCCATAAGATCCATTCTGTAAAGCCAAGGGGTGAGAGATTGTGAGAGCCACAGTCTGAAATATGTGAAGAATTTTGAAGAATTATCAAAATGTCTGCATTTCACAAGTTGAACTGGCTTCTTTAAAAAACCATCTTTACATTGCTGGGATAGGGTGGCCCATGTAAGCACTACCAGTCACTTTTTCCCATGGGTGATGGACAAGTCTGCTGAGCCTCTGTGTGTGTGTGTGTGTGCGTATGTGTGTGTGTGTAGGGGATAATTAAACAAACTGAAATGCCTGGGAGCTAGAGAGATTGTGGACACCGGCACTTCCCCATTCCTAGTCAAGGGGCTTGTAACTGGTTGGACCGGTCCCCCGCATCCCCCTTTTGGGAATCAGGGACCACAGGCATGCAAAACATCCTGGCTAGTGACTGCTGAAATTGCTTTTCCCAACTGCAAACTGAGTAGGCAGAAAGCTAGTTTTGCATGCAGAATATTCCAGGTGCAATTCCTAACATCAAGAGCTTGCCTACCTGCCTGTCTGCCGGCCTGCCCGCCCACCCGCTCGCTCATTCATGGCTTGAGATTTTGGAACTTTATCCCAATGGATGGTCCTCAAATTCCAGAATTAGAACCAGCATTATCCAGACTGACTAGAGACATTTTTCTGTCTGGCAGATTCTAGAAAAAGATTGCTCAATCAGAACAGATTATACTAGGTTAGATTTAGAGTAACCATATCTGAGCTGCTAAACTACAGATAGCCAGGACAAGGTTTAAAAGAAATATAGAACATTCCACTCGTTGCTGCCATCTAGTGGTTATCTGGGATTCTGCAGTCGAGATAATGCCCTAAATTGGATCAAGTGGCTGCACTGAAGATTATGTTGGGCACAGTTAGCTATCTGTTTTTAAAAATCTGCCAAAATAGCGCAAGATCTCAAGCAGATCTCAAGTTAAACTGTTAAAAACTTCCAATATCTCACACGATTTGGATAGTTGGGATTAACTCTTGGGAGCCTGATGGATGTTGCATTCCCAATCCGATGCAATCATCATCATAAATCATCCTACTGTAAATGTATTCAATCAGTGATGAAGATCAAGCGCTTCTGCAGATACGGCTGTTCAAACTGGTTTCTTGGATAATGTTCTTTTTGGATAGTGTTCAAACAATCAGTTGAATTAACCCAGTTTATGGATTCGTACAAAACACTGCACATAAACTCACTATGAACAGTCTGGGTTTACACATTACACAAAGCCACAAAAAAAGTGAACCAAGGTTAAAACCAGCACAGCCACTACGTTTCTAAGTGATTTGGTTGACCAAGTATGTGGGGAGGATGCAAACATGAAATTAGTTTTCTGTTATGATGTTTTTGTTCATGATCTGAATGTGGTTCCTATTATATGCATGTAGCATTTGTTTCTGAAACTTTTGGGCTCTTCTGACACGCTAACAATTTTCTCATTCTTTCTCAACTTTCAAGGATGCCTCATGTTGTAAATTATTGGATTTAATGCATTCTTTTAAAATTACAGAGCCTCCTCTCCTCTTCCCCTTCTCATCCCCCAACCCCATGCCTTTCTGGTTTCCAAAAGGCATCTTTGCTCATCACTGGATTATTCTAGCACATGCTACTATTTCATCCTTTGTGCTTCGTGCATCACTAAATGCTGTGTAGGTAGTCAACTTACAAATGTAATTGAGCCTGGAATTATAATCGTAGATTGTTGAGGTTGTAAGTTAAGGCATCTCTTGACCAGACTCCATTTTTAATTTTTTTTTATTTACTTTATTTATTTATTTATTTATTTGTTTAAATTTATATACCGCCCTTCTCCCGAAGGACTCAGGGCGGTGTACAGAAAACATGGAAAAAAATTTAACATTGAACATTGTTTATTTTATTTTATATCATTATTTTATCTCATTTTATTTTATTTTTTTTAAAAAAAATTATTTTATTTATTTATTTTGTTTGCCACCCATCTCAATGCAAGGCAATTCTCTTTTATGACATTTTTTTCCCGCAGCGGTCATTAAGTGAATACCAAAAACGTGGAGTAAACACCAAAAACTGGCAAAAACAAATCACAAATTATAGCAACATGACCACGGGATGCTGTAAATTGCCATAAAGATGGGCCATTAGCCAAGTGTTCAAAATGTGATTATATAACCACAGAAGTGTGTGCGGTCATTGTAACTCCAAAAAACAGGTTGTAAATAGGAGGGAGGCTAATCGTAAGTTTGAAGGGCTGTTAAATGCCCTGTTGTAAGTTGAAGACTATCTGTACTGCAAGCACCATCATTAGAAAGGTGATCTTCATGGAGCTAAATTATCATCCTCACCATCCTCATCATCTGGAGCTAAACAATCCTTGAAGTTTGGCTATTTTATCTTTGCCCTTTGATATTTTTTGCTATCCTACCCAACGCGATAAGGCTCATCAAAGCCATCCTTCTCAAAGTTAATTATCACTGAAGAATGAGATGGTTCCAGATGAGTTGCTAAAATGCTGAACAAGTTACCAGTTCTGAATGCAAACATTAATAGGCTTATTACATAGTATGACTGTTCAGGCCTTAGGCCATGATGAAAGGGCAAACAGCCAATGAGAGAAACAAAACTCTAAGGAAAGTTTAAGTTATTTCATTATACAGCACTTGAACTGGAGCTCCTGAAGGTCTTAATTTCAAACACAAAGAAATAGCCAGCGCTCGGTAGTAAAACATATTTTTTCAAGTAGAATGCCCCAACATCTTTAAGCAGAGCTGGAATGACTTCAGTCTAAAAATGTGGATGTCTCTGGAGATTCTCAGTCATACAGATCATAGTTGTCGCAAAGATGCTTTTTCAAAAGGCAACTGGACTGCTTTTTCCCTTGAGGAAAAAGAAGTAGTAGTTTCACTTCTCACCTGAGAAGCTTCATTGGTTCTATATTAGATACTGTCCTTGAATATATAGCAGGAGGAGGAAGCCTGAAAGATGGGTCAATAATTAATTGCTCTGTATTAAAATATGTGCTGTCGACTGAGAAAATATAGCTAATAAAAAATAAGGTGCAGCAGAGTTCTATAATGTCATACGACCTAGTAATATCGTAATATAATTTTATACATTTAGAAAATGTACAAGATTACAATATAGAGACATGTTCTTCAATTTTAATTATATACCATATTATAATTAGGTTGTATAATATAGTACTGTATGTTACAAGCTACTTTTTATAAAATCAAAGACAAAATAAGTCATATTTCATCTTGGCATAATATGCAAATACAGCCACTAAGTTCAATAAGACCAACTCCCAAATTGCAGAACAGGCTGTTAAATATCTTTTAAAAAAATTCAAAATCCTATTTCCTTACAATATTTTAACATTTGCTCTAAATGTTTTTTTAATCTTTAAATAGCAATTTTTCTATTTTCCCCAGAACAAATATTAAACTGACCAGTCCTACTACTACTCTTAGTTATCTTAGTGAGCCCTTGTTATCTTTTTTTGGAAGGGGCGGGACTTTTGAAAATGCAAATATGCAGGTAATTTTACACAAAATAATATGAAATAATAGGAACTCAATCTACTTTAGATTTTAAAACCATTAAAACTTTTCATTATTGTTTACTAATAAATGCTGAATGGTCAGTTACCAATAATATTTCATTTGATATTAATGTTATATTAATGTTTTAATATTAAAATTCTGCTTGCAAAACACTTGCAAAAAAAATATTGCAAAAGGGACCCGTGGCCTGCAACATTTGGGTTTAATAGTTTGTTGATACAACAATTATATGCTATGAAGACAAAGTACACTACCAAGACAGATATGTTATGATTTTCACTGCTGCCTCTCTAAATTATTGTAATAATCGTGGGTGAATTATCCTTCCACAGATTATGTCTTATCTCACTGTTTTATGCTGCTGAGGCTCTGGATCTGAAATGCTGATGTTCATAAGCAGCATCATTAGTCCATCCTAGATTTTTAATGAAAGGAGGAAATTAAAGTCATCCCTGTAAATCCTATTCACAGCTACCCTTAAATACTTAAGCCCGACCAGGATCAATGAGACTAAGTCCCAGGTAAACAAGAAAAAGGGTTGCAACATTTATGGAACAGCAGGAGTGATTTGCATTACAGTGAATCTGCTCTCAAAAAATATTTGTGGCTCAACCCGCCCCTCTTCTTTATGAAGCCCGCTTCCTCTCCACAAATCAATGCAGCCAGTCCTCGACTTATGACAACTGAGTCAAAACTTCTGCTGTTAAGCAAAGCGATTGTTAAGTGAGTCACGGCCGATTTTATGGCTTTTTGCCATTTGATTCTTAAGTGAATCGTTGTGGTTCTTAAGTGAATCGTGAAGTCATTAAGCGAATCCAGGTTCCCCCATGGGCTTTGCTTATTGGAAGTCAGCTGGGAAGTCTGCAAATGGCGATCACACGATCTCAGGATGCTGCAGCTGTCCTAAATACCTTCCGGTTGCCAAGTGCCCAAATTTTGATCACGTGATTATGGAGATGCTGCAATGGCTTGAAAGCGTAAATCACTTTTTTCAGTGTTGCTGCAACTTCAAATAGTCACTAAATGAATGGATGTAAGCCAAGGACTACTTGTATGGAATAAGATTTTACCATTCTGATGGTCCTCTAAGGAATTTGGTAGCTAGCATCTTTCCAGATGATCACATCTGATTAAATATTATAATCTCTAGTTTATAAAAGCTTCTGCGTTTTAATAAAATTTGTTAGTCTGGAAAGGTGCCACTAGATTCCTTCTGATTTTCAACTACTCTTCTAAAACTTTCCTACAATGTGTTCAGTTCTGATGAGTATTTCTTCACAGGAAATGAACTGGATCCAGACTCAAGTCACCCTTATAGACATGCCTACAGAAATAAATAAGTCTTAGACACTTGCAATTATCCCGAATTTCATAATTGCAGTGATTCTTCTCTAGCTACAACTCTTAAATGTTCTGACTCTGTGATGATGCACTACTAGCTTTAAATTGGGTGCTGTTGTTGTTTTCAGATCCAGCAATCAATTATACTCAATGATGTGCTTATGTATTTTAAGCTACCGATTTTGTTTATGTCTTTTGTAAGCCTCCCTTGTCTTGAAGGGAGTCTAATAATTTGGCTAATAACTTTTTTAAAAAAAGAAATGAGTAAGCTTGGAATGAATCCCAATAGCTTGATGTATCATCAGGAGTTTAAAAAGCTTAACGAACTATTCAACAATAACATTTAATCACCAGCTGGAGCTGGAGACAGAGGAAGAAGGAAATGCACAGGGATTCAACTGACTAATGCCCATCGTTCACACTGTTTTACAAGGAGTAGATAATTTCAGATGTCTAGCTTCTCTAAAGAAATGAGCCACACCTCCCTGAAAATCACTTTTAAAATGTTGAACCTCCTTTTCTGCATTGCAACCAAGACATGACCCGTCTGTGGTCGCTTTGATGTAATCATGGAAACATCGCTAATTGTGAAATATATCATACACATCATTTTCCATGAAACTTTATGAAAAGGAGCGTTTTCAACATAAGAACTTGCCCTGTGGAAGGTTTTCTTTTCGAGTCACCTTTTTTTAAAACTCAATCCTCATTTGGTCATTTTGAAGGAGTCTTCCTTTTCTCTGTAGATCTTTTGGCATCCCTTCCCGACCCTGTCTAGCGATAATCTTTCTTTTCTTTCCTAATTTGTGACATTCAGCCTGAGCGCTGGCAACGGATAAAAACATGTGGGGGAAAGTAATAATTTCAAGATGGTTACTGATTCCTTTAAAAAAAAAAAAAAGCAAGATTATATAGAAATCTACTCAAAGGCACAGCTTGCTGTCTTATCCCCCTATTTCTTCTTCTCTCACAGAAGTTTGCAAAAATTAGGGATTCCCTAAGGAAAGTCAACAGAAGTCTCAAGAGCACGATTCACACACGCTACCAAGCTGCTTAAATGGATGACTTGGTTTTGGTTCAGCATATTGTGGGGCAATTAACCAATCTTGATGACAGATTATGGTTAAGCTTACTGTACAAGCAAGGCCAGCTTATTCAATAAATACAAGCCACAACTCCTGTCCTAGCCTCCACTATCACAAACTCGGGAGAACAAACCTTTGTTTGCATGGTGAACGGGCCTACTAACTTACAGATACTGTCATGTGCGTGCTCGCTCACTCACTCGCATTCCAAAATCCGGCCACCCTATCATCAGTGACATCATATTTCTGTGACACGATAATGATCAAATGAGGCTGGTGTCATCAACGCAATGAACATGAATTGGGAAAAACTCTGGAAGACAGAGGTGGTGAAGGGGACCTGGAGTGCTCATGGTCCATGGAATTGCAAAGAGTCAGAAACGACTTAGCGACTGGGCAATAAAGATCAAATGAAACATTACTTTTCCACCTCTGTTGTAAATCTTAAAGCAGGATTGGGCAGCTATGGCAACGTTATGATTTGTGGACTTCAGTTCCCAGAATTCCTGAATCAGTCATGCCTGAGCCAGCTTGTGGACTTCAGTTCCCAGAATTCCTGAGCCAGCCATGCTGGCTCAGGAATTCTGGGAGTTGAAGTCCACAGGTCATAAAGTTGCCATAGTTTCCTAATTAAAGCATATCTTGATGTCTTCAGTGCTTTACTTTCAGCAATTTTCATTAATCTATCTGCTCCCACACTTAATATTACAGATTGTTTTATACTTATCTTCATATTAGTAGAGCAGAAATGGATAGAGCACGGTGGAAGGGGGTGTTAAACAGTTGCGTCTTGATTTAGAAGTTAACAAAGAGAAAGTTTGAAAACTGGTTGACAATGCGTCAATTTTTTAAAAAAACTGAGCTGTATTTCTCACTAACTTCACTAATTATTATTTTTGCCGGTTCCTCTCCCTTGAACATCTCACGTCGTTTTATCTTCATGAACTCGTTCTCATTGATGATTCAACAGCCACGAAGCCCAAGAAGCTTTTTCTGCAAGTTCATATGGTGATTCATAACACAAACTAGAGTCCTTTTCCCATGGCTCAGCCAGTAATGGGACCAAAAGTGATTGTAAAAAGCTCCAGAAGATCTCGCTTAACTGAGGGATGGTCAACCACATGACAGATCCAATTAATTTTAAGTATAAAGTGATGCGTGCTTGAGCAAAACTCTTTTAACTTTACATCTTCAGTGATGGGGACAGTGCTACTTAGAAAAAAAACAATCTTAGGGGCATAGTGTGTAAGGATCCCTGGTGCTCTCTGAACTTTGCTGTTTTCTTGCAAGCGTTTCCAGACTAGGTAACATTATTGAACGAGTTTACCAAAAGTGTAAATATTGCAGAATATACAGCCTGATGCTACATAACTAGGCTCCATTTCATGCTGAATAAACCAAATTATTAATGTATCTTAAATAGAAAACTACCTTCAGATAGATTTTTAC
>JANHFO010001388.1:66857-77215 GCA_032468095.1 Pareas carinatus | reverse complement strand
TCTTTCTTTCTTTCTTTCTTTCTTTCTTTCTTTCTTATTGTTTTTTTTCTTATTTCCATTTTATTCCACTTTCTTCTTTGAACTAGACATTCATGACCAACAAAAACTTTCATCTCTAGCCAAGCGCTCATTCGTCACTTTTGATCGATTTTTCAGTCTCCCGTTATCAACTTCAACATTATATATTTTTAGAATGGTATTTTGTGATTCATAATTTCTAAAGAACTATTTATAGACTGGTGTCCTAGTGAACTAACGAACATCTAGGTCAGACTCTATAAAAACTTTCCTAGTTGGAAAAATATCTAAGAAGTATAAGTTTATGGCAGCAATAAACAAATCACATAATGATTGTAATAGCAGATTTTGAAGAAAAGATCTTCCACTATTCCCTATACTTTGGTATACATACTTTTCAGTTGCTGAACTGAAAATCCCTAATTTTATAATCTTGGCCTTTTTCATACTATTATTAACCATATTCACCTGTGGATGATGTTGGTAACATTTAAATTCATCCCTTTTCCATATAAGCATTTTTTTGCTTCCTTTCAACTTATTTCAAGACCTGAGTTCCTTATATATCTCCCCAAAGCCCCATTGTCAAATTTCCATGGAAACTATAGACATAGACTTGAAGTTTCCAGTCCAATTCAGTAAATTGAATATAGGAAGTTCCTACATCCTGGATCATAATTTGCATTAATCCATGCTCTGTCCAATATTGAGAGACAGCATCATAACCATTTAGGCAAAAATCCCAAATAGTTTCAATACAATCCCATTTGCTCCTGACTTCCACTGCTTGCGCTTACCACCATTGATGTCTTTCCATCTACTATTCAGTACCAAGGACTGATATCCCTGCAGAGGATCACTTTTATAGGTCCTGGATTTTGGAGTTCAGGTTCTCTATTATGTAAAGGCAAAGACAGAAAATGGAAGGGCAGCTATTGCTGGTGGCTACTGACTCAGTACATGAAAACCAACTAAACAATGAAGCAAAATAATAATAATAAAAAGATTTGGACAAGAGGAAGGGAAGGAACGTGGAGAAGAATAAGGATGTCCTTCAACAATTAAAAACAAATTAATGTAATGGTTTATTTGTTTGTTTATTGCCCAGTTAGATTCCCCTGGCAGGATGCTCACATGCACACAGAAAACACTCAACTTGCAACAGAGTTATGGTCCAATCCAGGGAAAGACAAAGAGTTTCAATAAAGGAAAGAAAATGGCCAAGGCTTCCGAACACTTAAAGGAAATATCACCAAGGAAAGCAAATAATTGGACTGGGAAAATTTCAACTCCTGAAAAAACTGGAAGGACTCGAATTCTCCCTTTAGTCGCTGAAGATGAAAATGTTCCTTAACTTTCAGGAGATTGAAAGACGCACAGAAGAAGGAGAATAGGACCTTGCATAGCATCACCAAGAGTCGTTGTTTGTTTATTAGTGAGTGCCTCCATAATAGTGTATTTTGAGATTTACACCCAACCAAAGATGTTTGAAAGAGACTTTCAAATGTATATGAAAAAGAAAGCTGCAGAGTGTCCAAAGTGTCATGCAACAAACAACCGGTGTTTGGGGGAGGGAGGTAAAACTCTATCTAAATACCTAGTGCTCTTATTGTCATAGAACGCACCGTGATGTATTTCTGACACCTTTTTTGCCTTAAATACAATACATTAAATTTATGTCAAGAACTGAATATATAATTTTTTAAGTAAAAGTTTAACAAGATGTGAGTTATGGCACCGTTTTTCTTACAAAAAAGCACTGTAAATACCAAATAAAAGAGACTTAAGTCAGCATGAGCACCTAAACATGAGCAGACAAAAAGAAATGCGAGTTGCATTCATTCTAAATTCATTGCCTAGAAGTAGCCAAGCATGTTAATTTTGCGATAAATTGTTTACAAAACCATAACGTCCATAATTCTGAAGGAGAAGATGCAGTTCTCATTCAAGAACATGCTTGCAAAGCTAGGGAAAAAGAAAAGAAATGCCTCATTGACAACTCAGTTGGCCTTGAAAAGGGTGGCAAGACAAACCTGTTACGTACCAATATTTTAAAAAAAAATCAGAAAGAAGCACACCAATGAATGCAAGAATGTACCTGAGGGGACTTGGAAAGAGAGGTAGTCTTGAGGAGAGAAAATTTGAATGAAAGCACAGGGGAGCAGGACTACAGGTACCAGCAGCTCAGAGGGGAAAAAGAAAGAGGTAACCCCTGGAGGAAGGATTGGAAAAAAGAACTGCGAGGGGGAGAGATCTGGGCACCTGCAAAAGGAAAGAACTGCTATGGCATTCTGGGCTGTGGACAGCATTCCTGCCACCATAAAAGAGATGACAATCCTAATCCAGAGGTGAAGTTTCAGAATAGACCGCATTCCTGATCCTGATTTATCACCTCTGGCTATCTTAATTAAAACTCCAGAAATTTCACAAGGTGTGTCTGAGTTTCCTCAGATTCATTCTTGCATTCATTTGGTATGGTATGTTACAGGTTTGTCTTACAACTATTTTCTAGGAAAACTGAGTTGCCAATGAGCCATTGTGAATGAAGATGTACAGAAGAACCTAACCATCAGCAGCTCTCTTGGGGATGAGGGCTACATAGTTAAAGGTTTTTTTAAAAATAACTTTTAATTAACTCCATTAATTTTCATATCAGGATATATCCAGGAGCCTGGATGAGGTACTTTGGATGGCTTTTCTTGGCAGTATGTAAGCTTCTTTGAGACGAAACCAGAGCATCAGTCTTCTATTTTTCAGACCAGATACTTTACCTGGAGAAATCAGATCAGCACACCTTGTTATTTTGTTAGCTTCTTTGTGATATGAAAGTATATCTTCATAGGTATATCCACATTGGTATATTCATTTTATAAGCTGATGTTTCTGCCCAAGACCACAACTTATGTAGTAGGAAAAACTGTTTAAATGAACCAGAGACTTTTATTTGTGGATTAATAAACATTTGGAATTAATAAACAGCTAGAAAAAAAGTCTTGGAAATTTGTTTTTATATATACTATGGAGAAATTGAATGATTGAATGGAAATCTCTTACAGACTTTTTGCATAAAGAAGCATTTATGACTTATGATTTTGATGATCAAAAAAATGAAGAATAGAAGAAAACGAGTTTTTTTGTGATCATAGAGTAAGACTTAACTTTGTATTTATATTTGCATTTGCTGCAAATAAAATTGGAAGTGTTTATCTTTAGGCATGTTTGGTTTTTTCTTTTCTTTCTTTTCTTTCTCTTTAATCTGTTTATTCCGTGTTAGTTATGTTCTCTTTAAATTCCTGTAAAAAACAGGAATCAAATTAGTATCACTTTGTTGGACCTTGAAAATGTTGTTCTTTTAAAGCAACACCTTTAAAGTGTAAAAATAATAATATATAAGTTATCTAGTCTATGACTAGATCAAAGTTGTAGGTTATTTCATTATGTTTTGCATTTCATTCAGACACATACAGATAGAAATCTTGAAGCTATATTGGTTCATAGTTCAGTGCAGATTTTTGGATGAACTGCATATAATTTGATAAAAAGGATCAGAAACAGTACATTCTCAATTATTTATTTATTTATTTTTATTTGTATGCCGCCCCTCTCCAATTACTATTATAGAAGAATTCCATGTGAGAGAAAAAGATGAAATATGTAATTACACTGCCCTGAGTCCTTTGAGAGAAGGGCGGTATACAAATATAAATAAATAAATAAATAAAAAATAAATTGATTACTATATTTATGATAAGCACTCCATATCTGCTTCAGCAATTATTTTTATTAGACCTCATGAGAATTATATGTGGTAGATAAGAAAATGTCTTCAAGTCATTCACTGTTATTGGATTGAATTTGAAAGGCTGAAATCAAAACATCTGAAGGAACAATCACCTGTGTTTTATGCTTCCATTTTGGGTTGTTCTCTTCTTGTGTTTACTATGCATTTAATGGTCTGTCTCAAGCCATAAAGCATGGGTCATAAATCAAAGGAAACACATCAAACAAGGATTACGTTGTACAAAAAAAAATAGAATAATGCTTCAAACAATATGTACAAACAGCAGAAGCTGGGGTTTTTTCGCATCTCTTGTCAAATTTTCTCTGACAGATTTTCTAAATCATTCAGCTTTTTGTATGTAGCATAGCAAAAGGGACATTGGCCTGCATGGTCATTTATAAACATAAATAAGCCAAGTAAAACATTCACTTGTGTTACTCATAGTTTTTGTTTTAAACTTTATTAGTATAATAGAATTACAGTTCAACATAAAATAATGAGATTTTGCTAAACTCTGTAAAGCATTACATGCATCTGCCATAAACAATCTCTGTTATAGATTTAGGTCTTATTGCCACATTGCTGCACTGAAGTGCAATAAACATTCAATGTCATCTTGTTTTAAATTAATCCAGGAGTAAACAGAAACTGACCTCTATAAGAGTGTATAATTATTTTCAAGGAAGACTTACTATTATTACATGGTTTAGCAAAGCATTGTAAAAAAGCTACACAGAGAGTACCTTGTCTTTGATAACTGTGCAATCAGATTTATACAGGATACTGTACACAGAGACTAACAAACTAAGAGATGAAATAATGCATCATTGCATAGCAAAATAAAAAAAGCAGACTAGTTAGGTAATATTCATCTCTAATGTGCCAAATGCAGGCTGAAAGCAACCAAATGGATAACTCTGAAGATCAAATGCCCTTTATGAACACACTAGTTTAAACGCCAAAATAACAAGATAAACAAATACTGAAGTGAAAGTCATATTTTATTTTGATTGTTTGTTTTTCTATACATATATCTACACATAATACCAGAAGATAACACATCCTCTTTAGTAAGCTTCAGTCAGATTAGCTCATCAAGTTTAGACAGGACTAAATGGTAGACAATGAAGCATTAGGTTTTTTTTTAAGTCACCTTTTCTAAAGAAAAAGTAAACTATTTCACTTGTAGATACTAACTGTGCAGCAACCTTTTGATTTATTGAGAAAGAGTATATAAAACATTGCCTATAACATGTATAGATATCGATCTCACTATTGGATTAGCTATTTTGACTGAAGGTCCATACAACCTTGTTTTTAATATGCATTCACTGCCTTGTGTTATGAATTCTGAACCCTTGCATTAACACCTCACCAAATCCATGTTTCAACTTGATTTTTTTTTTAATATCCATCTTGGTAATTTGATTTTTTTCCCACTTTAAAATAATTTTTCAGCAGAAATAAAACTGGATAGAATTATTTTAGGAATACCAATAACTTGAAAAATGGACATTTTGTAATTAAAGCCCTTACATATTGTTCCTACAAATATATTGCTACAGTAAAAATGAAATGTAATAAGTTTTACTCAGTAAAATGTATTTTCCTGTACATTCGTTTGTGTATGTTTTTCTGTATTTAATGCTACATATATTACATCACTTATTGTTAACAGTTATGATTCAGCAAATATAGCAATAATATACAGATGACGTTTGTCTTAAATATTTTACCATTTTCCTACCAAATATAATTCCATATTTTTGTATTCACGCATTACCTGAGCATACCAGTCATTAGCCTAATAGTATAACTAGATGATAGTTTCAAATTGCAAGCTATTGTACAGATAACCGCTTTACAAATGGAATATTTCCTATTCCAAGCTCTCTTCCTTGTCTTTTTCTCTCTTTTCTTTCAAATGCCACTGACTTTTCTTTAAAAAAAAAGTGCAGGTCCTAAATGTTTCTTTTAAAAATGCAACCTATCAAGAGTTCAGAGATCTAACCCCCCACACGGCATAATATGAACATAAAAAAGTAAAAAAATGTACAGTCTCATGTAGTATATTTACACATGTTGTTGAAATAATACATTTTGTTTTTCTTTTTGTCATGTGTTGCAACCTAAAACTTTCCAGTGCAATCTCTCTACTTGTTGACTTGAAGATATGGCCCCCAAAGTCCCTGGATAATTCCCAGGTCAGGGTGCTTAGAACTGCAAGCTTCATGTGCCATTTTATAAAATAATACATTCAATGTACCTAGAGATTGTTAAATACTGTTTTCCTTTTAAAGCAAACAATCAAACAAACAAAAGTCTCAATTCAAATACAGAAGCACAAAAGAAGAAACGACCCTGTATTTTTTTATCTAACAGAAGAAAGAGATTTAGATCTGCACTGAATGCGCCATTGGTTGATATTATTAAGTCAAGTGACCATCTGATGTTTAAAATAAGACTGAAGTGAGAGAGCATATTAAAACATTCATTTTATGAATCAATGTGCTATTCTGTGAGAATATCTACCATTAGGAAATAGACTGTTTTGTACGTAAATATGAACATTAATTTGCTTTAAAACTGGTGGTTTGGAAATTCAGCAAATAGGAAATCTAAGAAAAATACTATATTTTCTGGAATCCAGCACTTTGGATAGATGCATATCCTATAAAATAATTTAAATAAGCAGCACTCCAAAAATGGAAACTAGAATACCTTATGTGCAACATGAACATATATAAAGACAGTTTTACCTCATATCATTTTGCATAAAAATATTTCTGCTCTGACATGTACAACATCCCTTCTGGGAACATCCAGCGGCAGGCTATCGACAAGTGATTTGGATTTCTTTTATACTTCCCTCCCTTGTTCAAAGTCATGGTTCAGAATCTGGTGTCTACATCACATTATTACAGCCCTAGAATACAGAGTTAATATCTTTTCTATTATATATATATGTATATATATAATATACTTTTGCTTTATAAAATAAGGACATTTCAATTTCTTTAAGACAGAGGCAATGAAGCAAATGAGAACTGCTGTGTGTTTAGAACCAAAAAGCAATTCCCAGTGCAAAACAGATGGACAACTCTTATGGATGATGGGGCTAGTGTGGAGGGTTTTGGTCCTTAAGCTGGGGCTCTCTATTTAAGTAGGTAGCCCAGTACACTAAATTAAAAATTCCAAAGAGCAGTGGAAATGCTATTCTTGATAGTCGATCAATTTTACTGACACTGTTAAAAGTTTTCTTGGGGTCTGGTGGCTTTGTTTCAGCTTTCACTTCTTTGGGCTCTATCGTTGCACTTTTAGCAATGGTAGCTAGTCCAGGGTCTCTTGCAATATTTGGGGTAAAGCTGGTTGCTGGTGTTGGTGCTGTGAATGAGTTGTTTTTCATAATGAGAGGATCCTTCACTTTCTTTGGCTAGGAATAAAGAATACAGATTTTAAATGACATATTATTTCACCCATTTAAAAGTATTACTGCTCTGAAATGCGAAAGCTTTGGTCAAAAGGTTCCCATTCTGGTTTATCATTATTAGAACTATAAGTTCTAAAAAATTATATGAATGGAAATATTGGACTGTCAATCAAAAGAGCTGTGACTGGGTAAAGCAGAGAGTTTTAAAAATTAATAAGCAAATTAAACCAGAATTTTTCTTATTAGACCTATGAATAGTCAGCTAGAAAATGCTCATACACAATATGGTATATATATATGTAACCAACTATAAAAGGGCTATTTATAACTACAAGGATGGAAGAATGAAGAAAGACCCAAAATAGACGAATGAATTACAAAGATGGTAGAGCTTGCAGAAAAGGCTCAACTGATTTATTTGATTAAAAGGGAAACAGCTATTTCTTTTATAAAAGATTGGAAACCTTAATGGACATTTTGCTGATAATGAATAAAAATGAATTAATGATTTCAGGATTTGTTGCTTAAAAAGGTTGGTTTATAAAATGAAAGGAATCTTGTTGTGCCATTTGGGAGAGTGAAAATGGTAATTGCTATGATTGCAACCGCTGCAAAGATTATAAATAATTTATTTACATATCATTCCTTTTCTTTTGTTATCTTTTCACATTTCTATTTTTACTTTTATTTTTACATATATTTTTTTCAATCTTAGGCCAATTTTTCTTTTAATAAACATATTTTTTTAAAAAAAAGGGTAAGGAGTAGCTTGCCAAATATGTGACAGGTGGACACTTCTCCAGAATACAGCCTGACTAGCACAAAAACAAAACATCAAATATGTTAGATATTGAATTCAATTTAAATAATATGAGAGAAAGAGAAAGAAAGAGAAAGAGAGGCAGAGGCAGAGATCTGGTGTTCTCCAAGACCTACTTGTCACAATACATCTTCAGAACATGACATGGAAGAACAAACATATAATGTAAAGAGTATAAGTAATTTCTTACAAAAACATAACTTGCCCATTCCCAGCATTCCCTGTATACATATGCACTTTCTGTACAGTTGCTTATCTCCTTTTGGACAGAAGCAAATCCTCTTTACTTCTGATACTATTCTTGAACCTGAAAGAAGCCACCTTTGCTAATAATTCTGCACTGAATGAAATATGCTGTATGCAAAGATGGACCCTAAACTGGTTGTACATTTGTTTTGGGAGTTCCCAGTGGTGTATAATAAATGTTTCTGAAACATGTAGTCACAATAATGAGACATGATGCTGAAGAGCTCTGGACAACTGAACTTTATTAACTGCTGCAAAATACTCAAACTCTGCTGCTGTCTTTTTAACTTGAGGCTTCAAGCGCGCCTCAGCCAATCAGTGTAAGCTGCTCTTTTTCTATTACAGCCCACCACACGCAGACTGGAAGGAGCTTCAATCCTGCAAGCTCCAGGAAGTCTGGTGAGTTGAGATCTTAACAGTTTCACTGATATTTTTGAAGTTAAGAAATAATACATGGATAAAATAAATCATTTAGAAGTCTTTTGGATAAAAGGTGCAGGCTATTTTCATCTAATAAGCAAAATAAGCACAATTAATCCCATTTGCAGAAGCATGATCCAAAAATCATTTATTTAAAGACAAGGATACTTTGGTTAACTGACTTTTTTCAGCACTGATTTCCAAGTTCCTTCTTAGTTATCTTTTTTTTTAAAAAAAAAATCTTCCAATATCCTTAAAATCCTACATGGGACCAAGGGAATCCTAAATCTTTGTCACTTCATCTTAATTTTTTAAACGAACCTCACTGAATGAAGCAATATGTCACTGAGATCATTGTGGGACTGCTGTAAAGACCCACTTCTTTCACTGATCTGGGCACAGGAGTATTTCTTTTGATAGGGCAAAATTGATCTAACGTCAGATCTTGAATTTGGTCATCATTTCTTAGGATTAAACAAGCAAGGTTAAACTTTGTTTTGCAAAATTTAACTTCTGGTGTGTTGCAGGTTGTGTTGCCAAACACAAGGAATGTAGAATAAAAATTGAGAAGAAATGAGCAATCCATTGGTGGACGGGGGAGACAGGACTAAGAATAAATTGTTTCATCCAGGTGAAAGTATAAAAATGAAACCCCAAATGATCCTATCCTATCTTGATTTTATTTAGTGTCAGAAAGGACGGGAAAATTTTGATATGCTTTCAAGATTCTGTTATTCTACCTTACTACAGTGAAGATCTTTCCTGCAATCCCTGCATGTGCCTATTTCTTGACTTCGCGTACCTCGAGTGATTGACAGATGCTCTCACACTTGTGTTGGTATCATTTTAGAAATCAAAGAATAGTCTCACTTCCAAAGCCTTCTTTTGGGAGGATGTAGTAGGAAAATCAGACCTCATATACTCTAGATTAAATTAAGTATTGTCAGATTCAAGTAATGCTGTGTGTGAAATAGACAGGGCTCGATTATCTCATTTTTTGCCCTTGCTACCAGAATTCCTCCTTTCTGCAATTCTTTTTTTCCCTCAAACTCAAGAGTCTGAATCACACATGCATATATATCACTTCATGTCCTATGGCATGATGAATCATCACTCAACAACTTGCTGCAGAATGCTCCCAATTTTCTCTATTGAAAAGTCTTATTTTTAGATGGTAATAAGTGGGTGGTATGAAAATTCTTTTTGAGGATTCTGGTGAGTGATAGCTGTTTCACATATATCAGCAGTTGCCTGATAATACCTGAGTAAATAGCATGCATGTGTGATTATGTCCTTAACAGTGATCTGGAAAACATCCAAAACCAATAAAATTTCTATGTAGATTTAAATAAGATTTTAATTACTTAGTGTACTAATGCATTAATAAATTCCTTATTTCTTAATATCTAAGGTGAAATTATACCTTCTGGATTATTTTTAAAGTCATTGGTATTTCTTCCCTTGGGATTATGAAAATGCTTTACAATCGACTTCTGGTGGCAACCATAGCGGTGAAAGTCGCTCTGAGTGGGCGTCCGCTCTGCAGGATCGTCCAATGCCAAAGGGGGCTTTGAAAAGCCCTTCCTGGGCAAAAGGAAGGGCTGAAGAGCTGGCTGGCAGGGTTTGGGCTCCTTCGACCCCCC
>JANHFO010001388.1:22387-33485 GCA_032468095.1 Pareas carinatus | reverse complement strand
GTATATAGCATTTCTACCTTCTATTCCCCTACCAAATCATTGCTTAAAATCATTTTCATTAGCATTTCACAACAATTTCACTTATTATTTGTACATTTCATAACATTTCTAATTAATGCAATCTTTTACCTCCACATAATATTCATTGTCTATTAACGTCTTCTATCGAATGCCTTTCTCTCATATGCTTTAACTGTCCGTGTCTTTTTTTCTTCTCCATTTTGACTTCTTCTCCAGTTTGCCTGGCAACATGCCTTGTTTTCAATGTTTAAAATTATTCCTTCTAGCTGCTGTTTTTCTTGCAAATATTCCTCTATTATTTTTAAGTCCTGTTTTTTAACAGTTTTTTCTGACTTTTTTCTTTCTTCTTAAAAGTCTTTAAAATATTTTGTCTGCTTTTTAAACTTTGTCATCTTTCTATTCACTTTGGTCAGTGTCCTGCTGCTCTTCCATTTTATCTGTCACATCCTGCATTTTTTGAATTTCCTTTTCAAAGTTTGCCATGTTGAACTCAATAATTTTCTTGAAAGATTGATATAGCTTTTCTGTTGATTCTTCCATTGACTGCGTTACTGTCATCATAATCTTTGGAATAGATTCTGTCTCTTTTTGTGTCACTGTAAGCAAAGCTTTCTACATTTTAGAGGCAGGTGGAAGTGATCTCCGCTCTGCCCACTCCGTGTCTCTTTGATTTTAAAAGCCAGTCTTTGACTTCTAAAAACTTCTTTAAATGTATTAATCCACGTGTTAAAATATATTGAAAATATAGTTAACGTTCAGAAGCGTTACTGATCTTTAGCTTATGTTATTTCAGTCTTTTAAAAGTAATTGTTGTGAACCAAATAGGAGTTCCCTTCCATTTTAATCTGACATCTTTTTCTTTTCAGGGAAAATAATTCTCTTCTCTTGCTTTAAGTCAGGATATATTGATTTTTAGGGGTTTTAAATTTGCTCACCCAGATTGATGCTTGCTGATGTTTATTCTTATCTGCAGGTTGATTTCCAAGCTGCGGATCTGCTCTTCCCTTCAGCCTCATCTGTGGCTAAATGCTGCCCAGACAGCTGTTCTGGCATATCTTCAGGGGAGTTCCTCTGCTCCTCAAGATTGACCACCACCTCATCTTGGGTCATTGAACATCCCTCCTTTTGTCACCTCTTCAGAGTGACTTTAGATCAGGGAATGGACCAGATCTACCAAACGTCAGGTGGTTCGGCCCAGTTCCCAGACCTGCCACCTGCGATCACCATGCCATCTGCCAGAAGTCCCAAGGCAGCTTTTTATAAATAAATGGATATTACTTCACAGGATTGTCTGTCAGTATCTGTTTCTGTGAATTTTTGTAAACTCCTGCTTGTATTAACAGTGGTAAATTTTGGCCAGTTTTTGTTCTGTTGGCATCAGTTTCTTTGCTTTTCCAAGCATTGGAGTCTTCTCCAATGTTTCTTGGATTTCCATTATATGTCCCCAAATATCTCAACTTTACCTTCATTATTAGCATTTCCAGAAAGCAGCCTAATTTTATTTCAACTAGTGTTCACAGAATTCACACACTTTTTCTAGCATCACAGAAACATTTTTCTTCATTCAACTTTTCTGATGTAGCTTTACAGTCATGTAATAGATATGGTCAGATATCATTCAACATACATTCCAATATTTATGTGTCAGTCCTGGATAGTTTTCTTGCAATTGAAATCTTGGTGGTGTTTTTTTTTCTCTTTTCCTTCAGAGCTCAATATTCCCTAAATAATTCAAATATCCAGATATTCCTCAGTTTTTCCTGGGGACCAGTCATTGTTTGACCATTTTTGCAGAGGAAGTTCTTTTATTTCTCTTCCACCCTTCCATGTAGGTTGCCTCACATGTACATACCATGTGTAGATGTTATTTGGATAACAAATAATTAATTTAGTTGTCCAAAATGGTATTGCCTTTGGTTCTCTTTTATTTTCTTAGAAACTTGCTTCAGCACCACAATTTTCTTATCTTTATACAACAATGATTGGTCTCTGACTCTTCTTAATATCTCATCTCTCATTGCTTTTTAAATAAATCTTACAGGGACTTCTCTGGATAGTTTATTTCTTCTCTCATAGTTCGTATTCATTCAAAATATAAGTTTGTATTCATTCAAAATATCTCATCAATTTCATCCTCCATTTCTGTTTGTCTATTTCCAAAGCATTCACCAATAAGTTGTGTTTATTTCTGTATATTATTTCTGTTATATTCCCATCTTTGTCTTCTTTTATATTTTGAAATCTTAAATAATGTATTGCCTTTTCCATTTCTATGGCTGCCACACACCCTTCTAGGTTTTGATTAGATTGTTCTAATCTTGTATTCTCTTGAATCAATGACTTCATCTTTTTATCAATTTCTTTTGATTTATTTTTCATGTTTTGAATTCTCTGATCATTTTTAACTATCATTTGTTGATGATTATCAAATTGAGCTTTTATAGCCAGCATTTGTTGGTTAAGCTTATCAAAATTTATTTTTGTCTTTTAATGATTTTCTTTGTCTCTTCATGATTTCTTTTGCCTTTGATCTTGCATAAGTTGTAATGTATCTTGTACTATTTTTGAGCCATATTTGTTTTCTCTCTCTGCAACATTGCTTCAATGGTGCCCTGATTGGAACTGGGTGCTGTTGGTGCAGAGTTTTTTTTTGGTAGGTTTAGTAGAATTTGATGTAATCATTTTTCTCTTCCTTTATGAAAAAACCAACTGCCTTAGGCTAACCCAAATGTTCTCATTTATAAAATAAACGATGTTCAGTGTTTCCAATAGGTTCTATCTGTTGTAGATATATTTATACAAAGTCTCTTTTGGCAAGAAGTCAAATACGTTTGTTTCTACCAGATGTGTTGTAAGGTCAGGAAATCTCAGATTAATATTCCCTTTCATCACTAGATGCCCTCCTTTCTCTTTTTTCCACTATTTTTTGTATTCAGAATTAGAAAATAATTCCATTTTTCCAGACTTTCTTATAAAAGTTCAGTAAAGTTAGAAAAAAAGCTTTCACTCTTTCACACTTGTAGCATAATCCAAATATCCTATAAGTCTTTTAATTCAGTCCCAATCTGTTATTTAAACATTCTTCTGTATCCCATAAATTTTCTTTCTCTTTATAGTGTTGTGCTGCTCTTTACTGCTTTGGGAAGTTTAATTTCTAAGATATTTTTAAAAAATCAGAATATTTTTCTTTTCCAATCCATTAGGAGAAGGAGTAAAATAAATAAGCTCACCCAGATCCAACATGCTGTTGATAATCAGCTGTTCAGTGGCTGTGCTGTGGCTTCATTTTTTTTCAGATGTCAATGACTTTGACTGTCTGTGCCCAGGCAGTCTTTCTCCCATTTGTCTGAGGAGATTTCTCTGTTCATCTGGAGTGACTGCTATCTGATTCAGACTTCAAAGGTCTATCCTCTTCTTCATCTCCAGTCCAGGGTGACTTTTGGACCCCTTAGGGTCTCTGAATGGGAAGAATTCAGACATAAAAGCCGAAGCTTTGATCTGTACCATCATGATGCCAAATCAAAAATCAGTTTCTCATCTTAAAACACAACACAGGATAGCTCACAATAATAAAAGCCTAAACTATAAAAGCCATAAAATACAACCAAAAATGGTATCACAAGCGTCCTCTGGGAGGTTCCTTGATGATCTTATAGAAAGTGAAAAGAGTAGGGACTGGCTAGATCAATGATTCTCAATCTTTGGTTCAAGGGGCTTCCAGCGGATGATGCGGCACTGAAGCAGCGAACTCAGGGAACTCCTGAGCCGTGCTATTTAACAGCTAGTGGATCGGATAGGTTCCAACCTTGGAATCAAACCCTAAGTTGCCCCAGGGAGGCAACAAAAAGGAGGGGGCATTCTGTGATCCTAGGGGAGGTGGTGATCACCCTGGGATCGAAAAGAAACCCCTCAAGATCATGAAGCTGGTCTGAAGAGATCGCAGCATACAGCCGCAGACGGGCTGAGAGGCAAAAGATCAAGCGGCTTGAAACTCAAGCCGCAAAAAGGCATAAATTGGTTCACAGTCTCCCTGCACAAAGGTTAAAAGAGGCTGCCAACATAGAAAAAGTGGATATAAAAGTGAATGGAGTAAAGAGGTTGCAACAACAAGAATGGATGGAGTTTGAACTGGAAAGATTGGAATATCAAACAGAACTGTAAAAGACTGAAAAGGCTGCTATGGAAAAACAAGAGAACTTGGAAAAAATAATGTCAATCACACTGATTAAATTAGAGAATAATACTGGACAAATGGGTGTAAAAAGGAGATGCAAAGACTTAACAGAAATATTTTTGGGGTATTGGAAAAAGATAAGAGGGGAAGGGATTAGAAGAGGAAGAGAGGTGGAAATGAGAAATGACTCTAACCTTGTTTTCAATTTTTAATATTTTTAAAAAATTATTATTATTATTGGTTTCGGATTTCAAATATGCAAGATCTCTTATTCCTTCTCTTTTCCTTTTTCTTCCTTCTCTCCTTTTCTCTCTCTCTTACCTTCCCACTTTCTCTATCTTGCTTTCTCTTTTCTCTTTTTCCTTTTTTTCTAGCTCTCATAATCTACCCTTACTTTCTCGCTTTTACCTTCTTTCTACCTTTTCTTGTCTTCTTCAACTCTCCTACCTTCTTTCTTCACTTTCCTTTTCCTTCTTCCCTCTTCTTTCCTTCTCCATTCACCTCTTTTTCTCCTTATCTCTTCTTTTACTTGGCTTTCTCTATTTTGATCAATCTTCAGACCTAAGTCTAACTTTAGCCCTAATCCTAACCCTAATGCTAACCCTAACCCTAAAAAGAACTAACTCTAAATCTATCCCTAACTCTAACTCTCAATTTAAACTTATATCTAATCTTAAAACTACCCTACACCCTCACCCCTTAAATCTAACCCTAACCCTAACCCTAACCCTAACCCTAACCCTCTCTCTAACCCTAAAAAGAAAAAGAAAAAAGCCTAATCTTAAATCTATCCCTAACTCTAATCCTAAATCTAACTCTAATCCTAAATCTAACTGTAGTCTTATATCTGACTCCTGTTCTTATCCTCATCTCATCAAGCCAAACATTTCATGTATCCTAACATCTTTAATTTTCTTTTCATCACCACCCATCATTCTTCTATAATCCATTTGTTTTCTTAGCTTATCCATTTGAGCCTAAATAAATCTTTTCCATACACCATCATCTTTTGTAAATTCTCATTTCCTTTATTCCGCACTTCTCCAGCCTTTACACTCCAGCCTTGTTTCCTCAGAATTTTTTGTTTAATTACAGTTCCTCTATTCTGGGTCTTTACAGCTTTTTTCCCCATGCCATTGTCTCTCTGTCTCTGGTCTTTGGGGCATGTTTTTTTATAACACAGTTCTTTTTGAAATTTTCTGGTCTTAGATCTCTTTATTTTTTTACACCTTGGTTGTGCTGTCTCATATCTTACAAATCTCTGCTTTTTATTTTTCTTCCTTATTCTTTTCCACCTCCTGTTGTTATTGCTTGGTTCTTCCATTCCAAAAGTCTTGTTTTTTATTTAGTGACAATCTTCCCTTCTTTTTTCTGCCAATAGTCCTCATTCAGTGTAAACCTCGCTTTCCTCTGTGCTCTAAGATCCTCAACAGTCTCTAGTACCTTAATCATTATTGGACTCAGCATTTCACCCACTTCTTGTTCCATTTCCATTTTATCTTAATTTTATTTACTTATGTTTTGTCAAAAAACAAACCTTTTGGTTCCAAATTTTAAATTCATTCCAAGTCAGCAAGCTTATTTGTCAGGTTTCTCTTTCCTTTTCTGTTTCTTTTTGCTCACTAAAATCCTTGGCATTAAGAATGTCCCTCCTTTCGGGTCTGCCTCCTTCTCCCCTGAAGAATTCTATCTGTCCCTTGCAATTTCAGTCGTCATTTTTAAAAAAAAATTGGGACTGCATTTTATAATGTTATAGTTGTAATTATCCTGTCAAGTGCTTTTTTAATTGCACACCCGACTGCCTGCTTTTTATTATCTTACTTCTATCCTGGTGTTTGTTTCATCTGTTCACTGTTCCTGCCTTAATAGCATTTCAATTGTCTTTTCTCCCACTTGGAGAAAAGGGAAAAAACTTGGCCCTGTCAGTGCCAGCTGCTGCCTGGCACACGCTTCTGGTTAGCTTCCCTCTTCCACTTCCTCTCCAGGGAGGCTTCGGAACTCTCAAGGTCCCCAATGCAGGAGAAGACAAGGACTTCAGCAGCTGGAGCTCCGACTGTGTCGTCCTCCTTCAGCAGAGACCGAAACCAGAAGTCCAGTTTATGAGAAGCTTGATGTGCCTGCCATATGCTAAATAAATAAACAAGATATCTTGAAAACTTTGTGCCTAAGGCAGGACTAAAACTCACAAATTACCAGTTTTAACCTGATATCTTAACCGCTACACCAAATTGGATCTGTCTATTTTACATGTATCAATGCTAATTTAAAAACAATGTCTATCCTATAGTTATATTAAAATAGAAATACAATTCAACAGCCCATAATGGAGAAGTATTTAATCTAAATGACTGAAGATTGAAATGTTGGTCTTATAAGCAGCTTGGGCAATTTTAGGTATACTTTAAATACTTATACCTGAAATGGCATATGATACAGCCAATCAATAACACCAATGACACCCTGGAACACAGCAATGGTCATAAGTATGAACCAGATGCCAAGCATCTGAATTTTGTTCACATGATCATGGGGATGCTGCAAAGGTTGTAACTGTGAAAAATGGACATTTTTCAGTGCTGTTGTAACTTTGAACGGTCACTAAATGGTCACTAAACCGACTATTGTAACTCGAGGACTACCTGCACAGTACATTGGAGAGGGGTAAATGCAGTTTCTAAAAATCAAATCAGTAGTACATATTGAATGTCTTCATTTGATTTTTTCGCAAATCTTAATAGAGGCATTTCCTTAGTATAGTTCCTAAATAGCTTTAAACTGTAGTTTTAGAAAGTGATATATCCGCCCCCCATCAAATATTTTACTAAAGAGGTTTGTACTCTCTGTAAACTTTATGCAGAGCAGGCCCTGTTTCATGGTGCTCAGGTCTCAAACCAGGTCTGTCAGTTTTATAGCTGACAAGCTCAGTGTCGGTAACCACTGAGCCATTGCATCCCCTGGTGTGTTTCAAGAAAGCGGCAAAAAAAAAGACAGCAATATCCTGCTAGGTGGGTCACTGCATGTTCATCATTTAGTAATTTTAGAATTTAATAAGTCTATGAAACAAAATGGTTAAAATGCATACAAAGTATTTTAAACAACATTGTTCTTGTGGATTTTTCAAAAATTGCAATGATACTTACCTCCTAATCCTGGTCTTAGGCGGTTATCATAACCATCAAGTAAACGATCCAGAATTCGGGTAAATATAGTTGTGTTGTCCTTAATTTCATCTTGTAAGGAAGTTTGTCCATAACTGGAAACAAAACCACTATGTTATATGCTGATTAATGCCTGAAATAAAGATACTCATGCTGTTAACTTAAGTCATTAATCTGTCTAATTATATTTCTGAAACTTACTTGACTTTTCTTCTACTGATTAGTAGATTTGAAAGCTCTTCCATCAACCTGGATTATGGTAGCATTATACAATTCCTTCTCCTTTCACTTTTCAAGTATTCATATTCTTTGAAAACCTTATGTCAAACCTAGATAATAAATTTCACTGGGCTTTTTATTGTTCAGCCCATCTTTTCTGTTTTCTGCTTTATAAATGAGTGCCTTGCAAGCATAACAAAGCATCTTCCCAATACCTACCCAATCCTAAAATAATTTAGCATCCTTGCCTACAAGAAAAATACATCGAACATGATGAGGACTGATAGCTCCATATAATGCAGCCTTGTTTATATACTTGTAAAGTCCACAGTCCCTGTTATTATGTTTGTTAAAATGCATTTCCTTTTTAATTTAAACATTTTGGACTTCTCTGATACTTGAGTTGATTTAGGGAAGCAAAACTAATTCATTTCCTGGTGAACAGAAAATTCAATGTTAGGGTGACGTGAATATTTTCCCCATTCTTTCCAGATTTTATAGCCATAACCCAGGGATCTGCATCCATGTTCCTTTTTCAGTAGTGCTAAGATTCTTAGTGGTTGGCACTGAACATTCCTGAAAGTATGTACTGCATGTGCGTATTTGCGCGTACCATGTCTGTGTGTAGCAAAGCATGTTAATACCCGTAACAAATAATTTCTAGGTATTTGCAATAGCCACAAGCTAAATTTTGGTCCCACCATCAGATCTCTATTGTTCTTGTTATTAAGGCTGTCCTATATTTTCTTTTCCAGAATTTTAAATACAAATTATACTGTTTTCTCCTAATTATCTATCGTAGTTGTCTCAGAGCCAAATCCTGGAGTCCTTTCTCTGCCCTTTAACCAGGGAATTATCCCATTTGTAAAAGGTAATGTTTGCCAGTGTAAGCTCAGCAGGACCTAGCCCTTGAACCTCCAGCTGCTTCCTTCTTCATCATTTTGTCACATACATTAATACTGAATCAGCCTTCCTTAGATATCTGATGTGATGTGATTATCAACAACAATTTGGCGAAAAATCTCTTCCAAGTTATGGAGCTTCAGGAATGTTAATCCAGGGGATATCACTTTTAAGCAATGAATTATGCAATCTTAAAATTTAAGGTTCCCTAAATAAATCTGTGAGCTGTGTCTAACCAGTAATTGCAATAGAGAGAAGCAACTTTTTATAATATATATACACACAGTACCTGTGTGTGTGTGTGCGTGTATTGTAAATTTGAATAACGTGAAATCCCAGATTAGAAAAGCAAATGTTGTTCATATTTTTATAATAATTTGCATGCCTTTAGGCTAATGCTATCTATCTAGCATTAGCAATAACACTTAATTGATTGATTATTAATAGTACTTCACCTATAGAGGACCATACCTTATATTTCTGTTTTAAGTGTAAATTGTAAGCCAATGAATATTTCTTCTTTTGACAGTACAGAAACTTTTATATTTATTTTAAATTTAAATTTGGAAGCAAAATGAGCTATCTTATACTATTTGGTTAAAAAGAAATGATTGCCTTCATACATTCAAGATGGAATCTCACTTCCATGTTGCATCATCTGTCAACTACGTCTTCTTAATGCGTGGGTGGGTAACATTTGAAAATTTTCACTTCAGAAAACTAACCATAAGCATGTCATTGACACCTAAGACTAGCAGAAGGTACCAAGCTAGCAATTCCCTGAATTTTATTATTTTCTTTTCCTAAGCACAAAAAAATTCTAACAGAGTGATTAAAAAAAACAAAAAGAGGATAAAATTACAGACATTATAAAATTAGTTTTAAAGGTTCAAAATAGCATTAATATAAACTTGTATGTTATAACATCATCTCAGTTTGAGGTCCTTTGACAATACCGAAATCAATATTGAAATCAGATTATTATAATTATCAATGGTACAACTATTTCGTAAGACAAAATATTCCCTTGTATGCTCACCCTGACATTCATTTAAATAAAGTGCAATTATACTCTTGCCGAAATGTAATGAAATCCCACTCTTTTTTAATGCATGAGATGAAATAATTTCTAATTCTTTTATGCATCAAATTTTAGTATAAGTTTGCACTATCTAAAAGCAAACTGGATTGTTATCTGAGACTACCATTATTTTTACAACCACCACAATTGTTTGAAAATCAGCCTGATACTTAGAGGCCAAATGGACTTTAAGCTGGGTTTAATGATGGATACTACTCCAAAAGCTACACATTTCACCATGTCCCAAAAATACAATTGGAATTTCCCTGAACAGTGAAGGCCTTCAGCAGCATTGAATTAAGTGGGGAAGACTATATTTCTACAAATAAATATACATGTTGAAAAAGCAAGTGTGAATCTGATATTTCAGTGATAAATTAGAGATGTAATTAATTTTGGAAAAGGATTTTAAATATATTATAATTATCAGGTTCCAGATAAATAAATGTGCTACTATTAATTTCTAAAAAAACCACAACTATATTCATATATCCATTTATTTCACAATAAAGTGCTCATGTTCAGATAGTTATGCATTCATGTGGGCATTCACATGTTTTGCTAGTATTTAGTACCTTAATATCCTGATGCAAATAAAATGATGCAAAACTGGTGGCCATTCCACCCTTGCAATTTTTTCCCCTTTGTGCTATTGATATGTTAGTGGTTAGAGTAAAGACTGGGCAAATCTGTTATCGAAAATGTGATTGATTTTAATGTAGAGTTTAAGCAACTTGAAGAAAAATGTATTTTACCATGTTTGTGTTTCACAGTAAAAAAAAAAAGTATAATAAAACACTGTACACTGACTCCATCTACAGGTCATTATAATAGTAACATCTCATACAATTTTTCAAAAGCAGGGAAATGCTTCTTGATTTTCTGGTCCAATTCTGTAGTTCCGGTGAAACATACAAATCAGCACGTGGCATGGAAAAAAATGTTAAAAGAAACAGCTTTTCTGTTCTCTCTTTTCTTCAGGAGATCAGCTTTTTCTTCTTTCATCACTGATCTGCTATATAAAGTATTTTATTTGTATATCTTTTTATGTTCTATATTTTTAGAAAACACGGTAAAACTAAATCAAATTCTTTCTGACACTCAGATCCTTTTTAAAAATGTATATTATTTGTAATAAGGTTAATTTAATTTACTCTTCTGAACAACAGATAGGGAATAAGGCAGTTACCAATGGTAACAATATTGGTATTTGTAATTTAAAGAAAAATGTGATTTTCATGCAATAGTTCTATTGTTAATAGAAATGCAGTATATATAGATAGATTTCAGCATAAGAAGACTTTCCATTTACCATTCAGACAGGGTTCAGGCAGGTGAGGTATATCTCATTCACCTGGGTCCCTTCGGGGAGAAGGGCAGTTTAAAAATATAAATAAATAAAATAAATAAATAAACTAATGCTAGTGACAGTCTTCCCAATGAAGTTACTGCTTGTAGGCTGCATCCTTACTGCTGATATGAAACGTTCAATTCATTGGTATAATAATCAGACCTTATTATTATAAACTTTAACCCAATATC
>JANHFO010001386.1:172849-185181 GCA_032468095.1 Pareas carinatus | reverse complement strand
CTTCTCCTTATACACCAACAACTGAACTTCGAGAGACCCCTCTGTCAAAATACTAAAATTTGCAGATGATACAACAGTGATTGGCTTCATTCGAGACAACAACGAATCTGCCTACAGACAAGAAATTATACAACTACCCTTATGGTGCGAAAAGAACCTAAAACTGAACTCACTCAAAACAGTGAAAATGATAGTTGATTTTAGAAGAAAGCAATCTATTCTATTTCCTCTCACAATATCAAACAACACTGTAACAAAAATAGAGTCCTTCAAATTTCTGGGCTCTACAATATCTCAAGCTCTAAAATGGTCAGCCAACATCAAAGATGTCATTAAAAAAGCACAACTAAGAATGTTCTTTCTGAGACAACTCAGAAAGCTCAGACTACCCAAGGAACGCCTGACTCAGTTCTACAGAGGAATCATTGAGTCCATAATCTGCACCTCAATAACTGTCTAGTTTGGCAATGCAACAATACAAGATAAACATAGACTTCAAAGAATAATCAGAACTGCGGAAAAGATAATTGCTACAAAACTACCCTCCATTGAAGATCTGTACACTGAAGGATCAAAAAAAGAGCGGGGAAAATAATTATGGACCCCTCAAACCCTGGACATAATCAGTTTGAACGTCTCCCCTCCGGACGACGCTACAGAGCATTGCAAACGAAAACAACTACACACAAGGACAGTTTCTTCCCTCATTTCATCAACCTACTAAACAGCTGATTCATAGGACAGTGTTAGTGCAAAGGATGTCCTGACAAAATGAAATGGTTTTTTGTCTGCACTTTACAACAAGACATGATGAATGTTATGCAATTTAAGACTATTAATGTATTTTATACTTATATACTTAATTGATTATGCCTATATATGCCTATATTCACAAATGATCATGATTATGCATATAAACAGATGATCTTGTTTATGCTTTTATATTCAAACTGACTATGAATGTATCTTGATTGTATTCTGTTGTGTATGTATGTAGTTTGAGCATTGTCACTTAAGAGAAATTCCTTGTGTCCTGACACACATGGTGAAATAAATTCTGATTCTGATTCTGATAGATAACACAGTAGCAATAGTAGAGACCTTCAAGTTCCTAGCTTCTATAGTATCCCGAGACTTAAAATGGTCAACTAACATCAAAAATATCATCAAAAAAGCACAACAAAGAATGTTCTTCTCGCGGCAACTCAGGAAGTTCTGGTTACGTAAAGAGCTACTGATTCAATTCTGCAAAGGAATCACTGAGTCCATAATATGCACCATGTACAATATGTTTGGCTGGGTTCTCACCTCACACTAAGCAGGAATATGATTGGTTTGGTTTGGGCTCTACATGTTAGGTGAGCCTCTATGGATTAAGGATTAGATTCATTGTGGTTGGGGATCAGGTCCTAAGAAGAGAGTTTCCGCTAGAGAAGATTTTCTTCAATAACCACAATCACTGTCTCAGTCAACATGCTAAACTCAAACCAGACAAGACACAGCCTAGCACAGTGTTTCTCAAACCTTAGAAACTTTAAGATGTGTAGACTTCAACTTCCCACAGCATGGCTGGCTGGGGAATTCTGGGAATTGAAGTCCACACATCCTAAAGTTTTTAAGGTTTGAGAAACACAGGTCTAGCCCAAGAGAAAAGAAGCCTTTTGAGTTGGGAGCTGCCAGCTGTAAAATGGGCAAGATTCCTTCAGATCAAAGGCACTTTTGGCCTGACTGAGATAGGAGGGTGACCCATAAAATTCCAAGCTAGCGGCAGGAAACGTATCTGATCTCCTGAGAAAGACAACACAAATTCAGTCAGTCTGAGGACTTCAGCAAGCTTTGCATGGCATGCCAAGAGATGTACTGAGAGTCAGCTGGTAGAGGGGAAGGATTTATGACTAAAATGAAAGAAAATGACCCATTGCACCCTCCAAATAGCAAAAAAACCTGAAAGGAACTCCACTCTAATAGAGAATTATCTGTAACTGTGGAGTTCCTGGTGCTCTCTGATCTTGGTGGTTTACTTGAAGATATTTCATTACCAAACTAGGTAACAAAATCAGTGCAAGTGAGTATAGATTTTGCTCTCTGTTTATATACAGAAGCTTACTCCTTCACCCCACCCCACCCCCAAAATCACCCTGCCAGGGCAAGGAATCTGCAGGAACCACTTTGTTTTGTGTCAGAGCTAGAAGTGGATATTCAGGCAGACCTATCTGAGGGCAGCTGGGTTCCCATCACACCCTGAATCCCACATCTGTCACCTTTAGGTTAAGATGTTGTATAAATCTCATCCCATTCAGGGTGGCTAGTTGAATGAACCAGAAAACCGGGCACAGTATATTTTTGGGGGGGGTAGACCTGCCTAGCAAACCTCATCTTAAATGGAGACTCTTGCTGAATTCTGCTAGGAGAATTTCCAAGCCAACATGTACCTTTTAATTCCAAAGAAGAATTTAACTGGCCCAACCGTCTGCATTTCTTGACGTGGAGGCCCTTCAGTTGTATGGAACTACAGCATATCTAGCCTGCTAAAATCTAGAAGCCTGGTATATGACCTCCAAGAGGTAGGATTTTCGGTCTCTCTTTGCTGCCATTCAGTGGCCATCTGGAGTTTTACACCCCACTTCTGGTAACCCTAAGCTCTGTCCCACTCATTTAGAAGGCTGCAACTGAAGAAGATTGGAAAAGAGGAAACTGTGATTCCTGGATGTGAGTTATCAGACTATCTGTGCTGGATGACATTATTGCCTGTTAGACGATCAAACAACTCTGGTTGAATTCAGGGATTAAAACCAAAATTTTGAAGTCAAATTTCAGATAAAAGAGAAACAGACATTCAGACTGGTTTTGTAAGGCACAGTGGCTGTATTCATGTCAGTTAAAAATCTAACTTCTTAGAATCATTGAGTGTTATGTGGCGTATAAATTTAATAAGTCATCATATTTGAGCAGATGCATCAACACAACACGCTCAATTGATGTTAGCTTGTCTGCAGCTATTCCAGTAGTTTAGGTTGGTGGATAAATCCTGTCTGTTCAATATACCCAAGGAATGGGTTAATATAGTAAACAAATTTACTTTCTTTGCCAGCTCGAAAAACTTCTTGCTGTTATAAAAAATTGTGTCATCTAGCGACAGGCTGGCCTCTACCTGGGGTCGAAAGAAAAACCAGGTGCCTCATAATTTTTTTAAAAAAAGCCTGATAGATCCCCTGGTACAAGTCAGCAAAGAGAAAGAATCAATGGCTAAGACATTAGCCTAACATGTAATCCACCCCGGGTTTGAATGCAATCAAAGGATATGCCTGGCTGATGAAAGCAGATAAGTTAGAAATGGCCAACCCTTTCTTGACTCCCTTTCTTTCTTTGTCAACTTGTAAAACTTCTTGCTGTTATAAATTAAGCCTTTTGTGTAAATGCAACTACTGAACAGACTTGTGCTCAACTGTATTTTAGCTTGTGAAAATCCATCCCCGTGCTTAGTTTAGTGAAAACTTAGAAATTTGGAATGGGTGAACCATGATTAACTTAACCGCAATAATTGGGTTTTGTTTGTTTGTTTTGTTTGTTTGTTTCAATTTTTTATACTGCCCTTCTCCCCGAAGGGACCCAGGGCGGTGTACAGCCATATAAAAACACATAAGACATACAACACAGTTTTAAAAAGAATTTAAAAATAATATAAGTTCAATGGCTACATTTAAAAACTGCAATTTAAAACCAATTTGGACCAAATTTAAGAGATTTGGTCATTAAATGAGTCATCACATGATAAAATGCATCATCACACCAATTTTATGGTCTTTATCGCTATTGTCTTTAGGTGAATCATGGTTGTTATGTGAATCCGGTTTTCCCCCATTGACTTTGCTTGTTGGAAGCTGACTGGGATGTGAGAAAAAAGACTTCAGAGGTTTAAAGACAGGCTTACCAGGAAGCTACCCATTGTCCTTCAACCTTTGCCACCAACTGTCAAATTAGCCTTCCCAATTTGGGTGCCATTTTGGCTTATTTAGGAACAGTTGCCACAATCCTGCTTTGTAAACTGGGAACGGTGGACAGTTCAACAGGTCTAAATAGAGACGTTTGCTCTAGAAAAAGGCATTCGAGAGAAGTGAGAGGAAAATCCTTCATTTGTAGAGCTAAACGCATTCTAAGTGTGTCCAGAGCATCCCTAGTCTTGCTGGGACCTTCACACCTCCCTAGTTTTGAAAAATACGCTGGGAATAGTTTTAAAACAAACGTCAAGTAAATCGTGAGAGACAATTGCAGAGCCCAACCATGTTCCTTTGCTTTAACCAAGGGGGCTTCACGCTTCTCTATATATTGGGGCATTGGGGGAGGGAGTAGGAAGAGGAGCCAATTTTGCCAGCAATCAGAACCAGTCCAGAAGTATTTCAGGAGAGGAATTGGGCAATCACGTGGGGAGTGTTCTTAACTCTTTTCCCTCAGGACCACTACCCACTTTTAAAAACTAGAGGACCCCATAAGAGTTTTTTTGTTTGTATGGGCTATATTTATCGATATTTATCGTATTGGCTGCCCTACAGCTTCTCAAGATTATTGGGATTTTAATACTGTGCAATTTCAACATAGGCTTGCAAACAATTTTGATTTCTCCGCCCCCTGAGAGGGTCTACGGGGACCCCAGGAGCCTTAGGAATACACTTGAGCCACACCGTCGTGCTCCCCCAGCCCACCGGCGCTCCCCGCGGAGTCGCCCGGCAGCGGCTCAGTCCGTGGCTGTGGATTGACGCCGCGGGACAGAACAAAGTCGAGGGGGTGGGCGGGGCCGGTGGGCGGGGCCGGCCCCATAGCCGGCTATCTCATTGGTTTGACACAGCCCGGGCAGGAAGCGGCGCTGCCCAGCAGAGCTCCCAGATTGAAACCTGTTGCGTGGGAGGCGGCAGGGGCCCCTCGGCTAGCCTGCTACGGGGAAAGCAGCGGCGGGTCCCGGCAGAGGAAGGCGGGCCGGGGCCCGAAGCCCGAGCGCGGAAAGGCTCCTGCCTCGGCCAGACCAGCCATGCAATACCAGCCGTCGGGGTCGGCCTCTCTGCCCCCTCTGTATGCGCCCACCCCGATGCTGCAGCCGGTGCACCCGACCCCCTTCTACATCGAAGACATCCTGGGCAGGGGGGCGCCCGGGCCGCCTCCGCCCACCTTGCCGTCGCCCAATTCCTCCTTCACCAGCCTGGTGGCTTCCTACCGGACTCCCATCTACGAGCCGACGCCGATCCACCCGGCCTTCTCACACCCATTGACTGCCGCCGCCTATGGGAGCGGCCCGTACGGCGCTGCAGTCGGACCGCCGCTCTACCCGTTTCCCCGCGCGGTCGGCGATTACTCGCACGCGCTCCTCCGCCACGATCCGATGGGTAAGTCCCGCTGCCCGGGGAACGGGGGGGGGGAGCGCGGCCTCCAGGTTCTGGCTGGCCCGCGCCGGGATTAGGGGAAAGAGACGCGCCGCTCCCCCCTCCACGGTTTGGCAGGATCCCGCCGGTTCGGCTGACTTCCGAGACATCTTTGGCGCCCTAGAATCAGAGCTGTTGTCCCGACTTATGGGGCGATTCCCAGAGGGTCTTTAAGTGTTTTCTAAAAAGGTGGCTGTAAAAGAAGTCCTCATAGTTTTGTTTCGAGTGGGAGAAACAAGTAACGCCCAGCCTGTGCGAAACCCCGGAGGAGCCCAGCGGCTTCAGCGGCTTGTCAGTTTTCACTCGCGCAGGCAAATGAAGCGTCGTCTGCAATTCCGGATCAATATATTGGGGGGTCGAGCAATACCGTAGGATATCCCGCCTCGCGATCCTCGCGGTCGTCTGAAGTGGAGCCAACCACAGAAACTCGACTCCCAACAAGAGTCCGGGCCGGTTGCTGCCTACTGAGAAATGCGTGTGGAATCAGGCGCTGCAGAGATCGCCTTGACCTTTGCTTGCGGCTTCAGCCGAGGGACACCGCTATCTCCGAGCTGGCGGGAAACATGTAAAAAGTATAGCATCGTCGTCGTTGATGATAGTCAGTCTTTGTTTTATTTGCGCCACGAACTGTAAGAGACCAACAAGCGGCGAGACCTTTCAGGAGGTCTGAAGGGGGAGTGATCTCGGACTGGTTTTCCTTCCCAGCCCTCTCTTCTCCCGACGGCTTTCCTTAGAAGTCGGCTTAGTTGAATGAGTGACTGACTTGCCGCCGCGCACTTGCCCTATCTGGGTTTCCTCGGAAGCCAGCGTCACGGAGACGGCCAGCTAAGCTGCCCACAAAGGTTGGACAGGAGGGGGAGAGGGGCCGGCGGGCGGCGGCGGGTGCGGTGGGAAAGACCTGCTTTAGCTTCCTGCATACTTTCATCATCAGGGACTCGAGTCCATATAATTCATTTCTCCCAGGTATTCCCACCCCAAAATTAGGATACAACAATGGGGAACCCCTGGCCGCATAGAAAGTATTCTCAGGAGTGCATTTTATCACTGTTCTTCCCTTGAACAGCAGCAGCTAAAAACCAGCAGATTGTTTAATTACTAAACTCTATCTTGCATAAGACCTTGCAGCTTTTATCAGGTCTAAGGCGAACCATGCCTATTGCCCCCGAATCCTCGACGTCTCAATCCCTCGCCTTGAAAAATGAATCGCTTGGCTTTCAAAGGGTGTGCGTGCATGTGTCTCCATCGTTTTCCCGCCGTTTCCTACGGCCCATTCAATTATAGGATATTCTTATTCTAGTCTACTTTGGTACAGGATTCCAGCTTAGATTAGTTTAGAAGTCAATGGAGTCGGGCACGGTCAGAAACTTGCCATAATTAAAAAAAGCAGCGGAGAAGCGTCTTGTGCGAATTGGTAATGCTACTTAGGGAACCCGGGTGGCTGATAGAATGGGACTGCATTGCCCATGCCGCTTAGAATTGCTAAAAGTTGAGGTTTCAGAACAATTGGAAAACCCCGATCCGGATCTCCCCGGATCTCCGGAGTTATCTTTCGGTCTATCACCCGGCCCCAGCCTCGCGTCTTTGCGAATCGTCGGTTCGTGCCGTCTGAGCTAGTCTGGCTGACCCTTTTCCGTTCATACAGGATATCTTGAGTTCTTGATAGGAGCAAATCTGGTTTCAGAAGCTGTAAAGTATTTTCCTGGACGCCCGGAGCTGGCTCGTCTCCGGGAGCCGTGCACGCTGCTGATTATTTTATCGACATCCTCAATACAGACACATTCAGGAAACACTCGGCTTCTGATAGCCCGGATCCGTTTTTCTGATATTGTTCATTTCCTCTGTGTGGGATGGAGCTTTATGACAGCTAAAATAACTCGTTGCTTCCTGAAAAGAAAAGGAAAGGAAACGGTTGTTTGCACCAAAATATGCTGCATTTTCAAAGGCGCGGAGACAGACAGAAACCCAAAACCGGAGGGGAGGGGAGGGGAGAGGGGAGGACAGACCCTTTGAACCGTGCGCGCTCGGCCTCCTGCCTTCTGGCGTGGCCGCGGGATCCCGGGCCTGTTTGCGACGGAGTCCGTTCCACCCGCTCCAGGGAGGCTTCCAAGAGGTGCCGGACTGTCGTCTGCTTCTGCGGCCGGCCTCCATGTCATTTCCCTCCCAGGAACATCTCAAGAGCTTCACGTGTTCAAGACATGGGGAGCGCCTCAAAGGCTACCAGGTTGGGTGGGTGCGCTACAAACGCCCTTGGCTTCCTGGACATTTTGGTGTTGGGTTCGAGTCGTAAACGGAAATGGCGACCCACGGTCCAGACTTCTCCGCACAGGAGTAAGAGCCACTGAAGTGGAAGTGCGTAATTGCAACCGCCTGTCCCACTCCCAAGGGAGCGCCCGCTGAAAGAGAACTGGAACTGGAAAGTGGCACCCGATTCCACTCGCCCGATGGGACAGATTTCTGAATAGACGTGTATACAAATGTGGAAAAAAAGAACAGCTGCTCGGAAGACGCAGCAACTTGGGCAGCCCAGATGGGCGGTCGATTAGTTCAGGGCATCCTGGAAACCAGAACGTTATGTTGAATGAATGGAGGTTAAATGAATCCGAAGTAGGATTTCCAGGGAATCTAATCTCTGAAGACGTCTGCTTTGGATCTTGAATTTTTTTGGAAGTTGTTTCCGGATTGTTCTCCCTTGCGGATTTAGTTTGAGGATAATCATCTCCGTTTCCCCGAAAAAGCAGAAGTTCTCTTCTGAATACACTTCGCAGTAGGCAATAGAAGTTGCAGGGCGGTTGGTGAAAGGGGATGACCATTTCATATATGGGGAAGGTGTGTTAATTCTCCCTAGAAGTATGGGATTGTGGCTCATCTCAAGGCTGTCACGCATTAGGACCCAAATCAGCAGCTTCTCTTCCCCAACTTTCCCCAGATTGAAGCTGAGGCAGAATAGTAAGGATTTGCTCCCAGATACCACTCACTTTTTCACACAGTGGTATATAAATTATTTCTAAAGAAAGAAAACCAGCAAAGCATGTCCATGAATCTTAATGGGATTTTGTCCTCAAGTGTGTGTGAGTTCAAGGTTAAAATTTTTCAGTGTGCTTCCTCTTGTCCATTTCGTGTAGCTGAGGAGGATTGATTAATTTGGTTTGTTTTGAACAGAGATAATTTAACAAAGTTTTGTGGCATATCTATAAGGCTTTTCTGGAGAAGGCACTATATGAATTATATTTGATTACACATTCATTTTTTTCTCTGAATCAGATTACATTCACAAAATCAAATCGTTTATCTTAAGTATTTGCAAATATAACATTTGTGTTTTCTGCCTTTTCATTAGTAATTCCACTCATTGATCTATGATTATACAAATTATTTATAAAAAGTGAATATTCTTTGAATACTGAGTATCCTGCAACAAATATTGCTTTGATTGGTTTTTATTACTTCGTTGATTTACCTCCTGGATTATTTGGAAGTAAATCTCTTCCTTTCCTTTAAACAGGAAAACAAGAGCCAAGAGCCCTGCTAATCCAATTCAGTTTTATTTGCAACCTTAAAGCTTTCAGTAAAGGGTGCACATTACAGTTGTGTTTTAGCCTTGCATTCAACTCAAGACCAAGGAAAATCTCACAAATTTAAAAATAGATGTAACTTCTGAATAAATTGTGTAACTTTTGCAGGAACATTTACATAATTTTTAAGAGAATCCTTGAAATTTCTATGTTTTGACACAAAAATCAACTGCCAGAGAAAAGCGATGGGGAGCGATCCTATGCTTGGCTTTTCAGGCAACCAGCAAAGCGGGAAGGGAGGGTATAGCATTGCTGTCTAAAAGGGCGGAAAGTAGAAACCAGTTGGATATTTCTGCCAAAGTAGTAAGGAAATCAGACAGTAAAACAGCAACAATAACATTACAGCCACTTTATGTTCACTAGGTAAGGTCCTCTAGACTAGAGCTGCAGTCCACAGGCACCTATACTGCTTGATTTATAAGAGTCCTGTCCTCTTGCAAGCATTGTCTTGAAGCTCTGTGCCAATTCCAGAAAAAGACGTTTTCTTCTTGCCTCTTCGATCCCATTTGTCAGTATAATTTTAAAAGAGAATCTTTATTTTTTAACTTACATATATTGTGTGTAGGCTGGGCAGGGAAAAATCATTTTCAACAAATTTCAAATTACGTTTAGTTTATTTGGCTACTGCGGCCAAATAGGAAGGCAGTTGTGGTCCCCCTCTTTTTAAAATATATTAATATATTTTAATAATATAATATAATATAAATAATTATATAAATAATTATTATTAAATAACTAATAATATAATATATACTATTATATATAAAATATATAAACGGCTAAGTCGTTCCTGGGTTTTAAATGGTTCCACATCATTAGGGGCATAAATTACTTTCAGAACGTGGGTCTATCTGAATTGGTGAACAGAGGTATCGACTTTTGACCAAATCCGGGCACTACAGAATCTGCCTCAGGTTCCAAATCCCATGCGCACGGGGAATAGGGCTCTAGAAAGCAGTTAGCCGCGTGCGCAGAACGAAACCTCCGTGTTTAGGATTAGTGTACCTCAGAGGACAAAGAATGAGAATAGCCCGAGGCCGGACGTTAAGCAGAGGGCGATCAGCAGGCGGGTCTGACCCAAGAGGATCAGGCGCGAGGTCTGGATCTGGTCTCTGGTGCGCGCGGAGAGGGCGGGGGCGCGATCTTTGCCTTCCAAGTTGGGGCCCGGAGTTTGGGGCCGCATTCGAGCTGTAGGGAGGGAGGCTCGGCTTTCTTCTCCTTTTCATGCACCAACAGGAAACACATTGACGGAAATGTTGCCTTCGCCTTCTGCGGCCTGCTTCCAGGGTCCTCTGCCCGCGGACGCAGGTCGGCAGAGCGAAGGCTGGCTCAAGAGAGAACAGCGCCGACTCAGTTCTGCCGCCCACCCAACTCCCGGCAGGTCGGATCTTTCCCACCAACATCCTGCCCCGGTTAACAGCCGGCTGTCCGCTGGAGGTGTCTAGTAGCTTATCAGAATCGACAAAGCTGCGGACTTCGGGTTTTAGGAGGCCTAGCTGAATTGAGACCCATTGCCAATTTTGTATGCGGTGGTTTTCGACCCCCTGAACGCAGCGGCTTTGCATTACAACTCCCATGATCCACTGCCCTTTCAAAGCTCCCTGAGGTCGATGGAAGCTGAAGCACGTGGAGGGAAGTGTACTGCCTCCCTCGACGCTCTTCTCGGGACGCCCCCTAAACCCATCCGTTAAATAAGCACGCTTTGGCCTGTCGTGTATCGTCCTGTGCAACGTAGCTTCCCTGCGACCTTCAGATCATACAGTTGTATCGGGCAAATTATGAGTAAATAACGAGGAGTTGCGCAAACACACCCTCCTAGCGGATATTGCCAGAGTGGGGGCTAGAAATTCAGGAAAAGACCTATGAGGGATCGCCTAGTATCATCAGGATCGTGGTTGGATCCAAAGCGACTTTTAAGTCCTCTGAACGAGGAAAGGGGACGGACGTCCAATCGTGAAGTTTGTTTCTGCCAAAATATTGTAGGAATCTAGCAAAATAAGCGATTTCCCTTTCCACACTTCTCTCCCCGTCTGTAATCTTCAGGTCTTCCGCGTTAGTGACGCGTGTCGGCGTTTAAGGGGCCGTAAGGCTCGCCAGTGTACCAATTAAATATACCCGTCTAAAATAAGTTATACACGGGAAAGGTCTGCCATCTCAGCCGCGACGTCTGCAGAGCGCCAAACCGAGCTTCCTCGTCGCGCGCCTGTTTATTGTGACACGCCTGCGGTGCAGATGAGAATTTTAACGCCTTTGGAAATAAACCCGACAAGCGAGGAGCGATCCAGAGGGGGACGTCTCCGCACTCCTTGCTCGTCTCTCGGCGCGATTTACAGAACGAAACGCTCGGCTCTTGGCCGCTTCCTCGACGGTCCCCTCGGGACGGCGCCCAAATAGCGCGGGCGGAGGCCCTTCCGCCCTAGACGCCCCGCTTTGCAGGGGTAACACGAGGAAGGCTGCCGGTTCCCCCCTCCTGGGCGCGAGGGGGCTGGGGCTGGCTCGTTCTCCGTCGGGAGCTAAAGATCGGCGGGATGGCGAGCGGGCGCTTTTCCCGCGTTTAACCCAAGGGAAAGTAAGCACGTCGAGTTTGGGGAAGCGAGGATCGGGGACCAGAAAACGAGAGTCCCCGGGGGGAGCACGGTTGCCCGCCTGGCCCTCCGTGGCGGTCCCTAACCCACCCGGTTGTGTCTCTTGCAGGGAAGCCGCTATTGTGGAGCCCCTTCATGCAGAGGCCGCTGCACAAACGGAAAGGAGGCCAAGTGCGTTTTTCCAACGACCAAACCATAGAACTGGAGAAGAAGTTCGAGACGCAGAAATACCTTTCTCCGCCGGAACGGAAGCGCCTGGCTAAAGTGCTGCAGCTCAGCGAGAGGCAGGTGAGGAGGCCGCCAAAACGTTTGCCGCCAAAACCGAAATAGGGGAAGCCGGCGGAGGCAGCCAAGTTAATTGAAGGCCCCTCCTCCTGCCGCGAAGAGCCGCCTTTGGTTTGGTTCGCCTTAAGAAAGAGGCGGCTGGAAGTCGCTGTGTCGCCTCGCCTCTGCCGGCCTGAGACGCGTGCGCCTCGTGCTTTAAATCCGCGAAAGCTTGAACCCCGAGGCGATGGCCTACGAAGTGGGGTACGCTCGTTACAGAGCTGCACAATGCAATCTCTTGAGGTGTGTGTGGGGGGAAGGCATTTCAATGTCTACGATTATATTTCATTTAAAGCAGAGGTCTCCAACCTTGGTCCCTTTAAGGCTTGTGGACTTCAACTCCCAGAATTCCTCAGCCAGCATAGGAATTCTAGGAGTTGAAGTTCACAAGCCTTAAAGGGACCATAGTTGGAGACCTCTGCTTTAAAGCAATGGGTTCT
>JANHFO010001386.1:151721-169390 GCA_032468095.1 Pareas carinatus | reverse complement strand
TTTCCACCTTTCTGCATAACTTGTTCAGAATTATAGAGTCTAATCTATATTCATCATAAGGTTCAAATCATTTATTGACAGTTTTATATCAGGCTTGCATAGTCACCCATTATATCCTAATGGGCCTGCTGTTGCTAGCAAAAATAAGAATTTTGATGAAAGGACATGTTTCAAATTCAGTTTACGACCCCAAAATCTCTATTATGACCTACTGTACCTAAACTATATTTTTAAGGGAAGGTTTCATACTATAGTTTTTATTAATTGAAATAATCTGTGTATCATTTTTGAACAGCCATAAAACTGTGTATCAGAGAAGAACAACTGTTAATACTTCAGATATTTGAAAAAAACTAATTATTCCCAAGTAATTTATCTTTAAAAAAGGGAACTCATCTTAGATTTAGTGAGAATATAGTAATAGGGACAGATAAATAAGTTTTACTATCTAATTTCCCCCACCTCATTTTAAAAAAGACTATCTTAACTTGATAGTTATCATTCTTTGCAGTAAAATTAATAGAGTAGTTTGTTTTAAAAAAAGCTTTATAAGCAAATAGAGTAGATCTCCATTCAACATATAAATTGCATAGCAACAAAAGTAATGTGAACACAATTAAAAATAAGACTTTTTTCCCAATTCAATTTAAACAGAATCTGTATTTAAACAGTAACTATTCAAATCACAAAGGGCTTGTATGACATTTACAGGTATCTGTTCTTAACTATAATGAAGTCAAAATGAAAGGATGTGCATTATCATATCACAATACAAGCTCCGTCTTTTTGTTATTGCAACATAATGGCACATGCAAATATATATACATGGGGCTGTTTATTTATTTCTATCCTGCCTTTATTACTTTTATAAATAACTCAAGATGGCAAACACAATACACAACAGCAACAAAACCCAGGGATAGGTTGATCTAAAAGAGTGTGACTGGCCCAAAGTCACTCAACTGGACTTTCATGTCTAAAATGGGACTAGAACTCACATTCTTCTGACATTTTTAGCCTGGTCCTTCACCACTAGACTATATTGGCTCACAGTTTGCATTGGTAATATCTTAAATGGTGCCTTCAATAATATGAAGGGAATAGGAGATCTTGTTTTATGGACTAGACTTAATTGTGTACCTGCTCTGTAATTCATGATGCTTTTTTTCAGTTGCAGATACTTTGAGAATCCATGGAGAATCTCTGAAGGCCCATACAGCAATCATGTACCATCATTCATGTCAGAAACAATGCATGCAGAGGATCCAGGAAGATAAGAGACAGTCTACCATAGCTATAATGTGGTGTAGCTGCTAAAAGAGAAGGTAATTTGGACCATAACAACACAACATTCAATTATCTTGTTTGATGTTATGGGTCATCAGTTTGCACATTCAGAACCTCTGCTTCTCTATTCAGGCAAAATATTAGGACAAGGCCCAGCTAGCCACAACTGGAACAAAGACAATATGAGCTAGATGAGACAGCGGCCTGATTGGCTTCACGGGATAGCTCCCCCTTGAGGAGGTTAAATATATTCTGCTTTCCAAGCAGGTTTGGGGGGAAATTGAGGAAAGAGATTAGGACCACTCAGTCAGAACTGCTGGAGTTGGGACAGCTGGTATTTCCTGCAAAAAGAAGAAGAAGATCAACTCAGGTTTAGAAAGAAAGAAATTCTAATCCATTTGTTTCAAGTATGGGAAAAGACAGCAAAAGCAGTTATTCTAAGTATGATTTGTGTTTAGTCAGACATTAGGGTTTGGGTGGATTTGTTGTGATTTTTGCTGCTGCTAGTGGTGGCGTTCAGTAAATTCTTTTGATCTTCAGCTGCATATTTACCTATAAGAACAGTTTCACTCAGTCTTATTTTTATTTTTTTATTTATTATTTATTTATTAAGATTTTTATACCGCCCTTCTCCCCGAAGGGACCCACAGCCTTATAAAACACATAAAAAAGGTAACACAGAAAACAATAGACATACAAATATCACAGAATTTAAAACCCAACTAAAAACTGATAATTAATGGGGCTGGAAATCGAATAATAAAACCAATTTAAAACTAATTAAAATTCATAAATCTAAAATTCAAAAGGGGGCAAGGAGGAGATGCATATCAGGCCAGCCCGGCCTGTATGAACATAAGAAGCAAATGAAACATATTCTCTATTGATATAGCATACAGATTTTTATAATCAGCAAACAAACATATTCCTCCATCTTTCTTGTCCACAAAAAGAACAGAAGCAGCCATTCTAGATTGAGAAAGCTCATTAAATCCTCTGCCAAGGTTTGTTACTACAAAGCCCTTCATTTCCTTTATTTCCAATTGACACATTGAATAGATTCTTTGTTTAGAGAATTTTGCCCCAGGGACCAACTCTATAGCACAGTCTATTGGTTGATTGGTTGGAAAGAATGTTAGATTCCTCTTCACTGAATACTGTTTGTGTATTGGATGAGAACTTGAGTAGCCAGCTCAGTTTCAGAGCTCAACACTTTCACAGACAGCCTGCTGCTTCAATTCACAGTTACTGAGCTAGGCAGACTATTCAGTGGTGCTGGCAGTTTTTCACCACCACTATTCAGTGGTGCTGGCAGTTTTTCACCAGCAGGAAATTTTTGGCTCACCACTGGTCCTTGGATCAGATGACATTTGGGTTCCATTTTTTTAAACCAGTCTAGCCCCAGGATAATATCCTCTTTCATTCCAGAGACCAAAATGAAGTGTATAGTTTCTGTATGAGGACCATAAATCAGAATTAGGGGCTCTGTCAAGAGAGTAGCTGCTCTTTCCCCATCCCAAAATATTCCCATCCACTTACTCAAAACCCATGGGACTTTTTAAAGTTCTACAGTGAAGTCCCAGAGTCTTTGCAGTTTTTAAGTTAATGCAGAAATGGATGCATCCCAGATCTAAGAGGGTTTCTACCTGCCCCTTTCTCCCAGAGGATGGGACCAGGATCCCAATGGTAACCTGAGACTGGGGTCATATTGTCACTCACCATTGGGTCATCATAACATTCACTGTCAGTCTTGTAGTAGATAATCAAGGCTTTTCTGGGGTCAGAGTTCCTTTCCCCCACTCTGCTGGAGGGGGTAGAGACCTCTATGACTTGTTATGTGGCTTTGAGTTTTTCCTTTTTCTTAGCAGTGAGTCTCCCTTACTTTCTAGCTGAAGGAGGGGGTGCAGCAAAGAGTGGTCTAACTGCCCATCAATCGGCAGCATGATGCCCATCTTTGCCACATGGGAAGCATTTGTTGGAGCCTTGGGATGCCTGTCCACTGGTCATGATCCAGAAGCCTCCTCTCCTATGTACTTCTTGGACAATTGGATGTTTCTCTGGTGGTTTTTGAGGTCTCTTCTCTGTTGCAGCTTGGTGCCTTTGGAATTTGATTAGATGAAGCTCCAATTCAGAGGTCAACTGGAACCACCATTTCAGAATGGTTGGGATTCCTCTTGATATGCAGTGGTCATAGATAACTTTGCTCAAACTGGATTGGAACTGATCAATCAGTATATGTTCCAGTCAGTCAGTCTCTTAGGCAGAGACTGAATGTCGGATTTTTCAGACATATTCAACCACATTGTCTTTTCCTTGCTTGAGGGATCATATTTCAATATTGGCTCTCATTGCAAGCACCTGGTCTTCAAATCTGTTGCATAGAGCAAGCATGAATGCATCTAAAGCCAAAGGCTTGAGGGCTGCTTGTTTGTACAAGCTTATTAACCATTCCATGGCTTCCCCCTCCAAATTAGCAGAAATGGCATTTATTTGTGTCCTATTGTCAGGGATAAAACCTCCGCATCGTTGATTTTCCCAGTTTACCATCAGACCTCACTGTAAAAGGTGGCATCTCTAGGTGCTCCAAATCCTGGGGGGTGGGGGTGGGGGAGCTGCTATCAGCATTGGAATATTAGCTGCTGCTGCTTGTTAAAGTTGAGCTGCTGGGATGGCTTCTTCCCCGCATGGTAGTATGCTGTCTGGATAAAGGGGAGAGGTCCCATAGGTTGACGTGAGATTGCAATACTGGAAGCCATTGGGGGTGTGTGACTTGGGAGGCCCCAACTGCCCCCTGCCCTAGTAAATTAACTGGTTGCACTGCTGTCAGGGTGTCAGGTCTGACTGGATGCAGGACCTGTTTGGCTGCGGGAGTTGGAAACCATTGTGGGGTGATTTGGGGGGGGCAACTGCCCTCTGTCCTGGTTGACTCACAGGTTGTGCCACAGTAGAAGGTCCCGATCCAATTGGCTGCTGGGCCCAAGTGGTTGAGGCCTGGGGTTCTGGTGGAGCCAGTTTGGTTCCCATGGTTCTCCTGTTCCCTGAGCAGCAGCCTGCTGCCAGGCCATGGGAATGGGCTGAGTCCCCAGCTGTGAAAACATGAGGGTGCCACTGGATGGCTGTGAGGTTGCTGCTGCAAGACCGGACTAGAGATACAGTATTGATCCCTTTGTGGCTCCCTTCTGTTGTGCCCCATTGTCTGCCAAGCCCACTGCAGCCTCCTGCTCTGGATTCTGAGAAGGAGATGAAGGAAGAGGAGGAGGCTGGGCTGGCTCTCAGGCATTCACTACCTTCCAACAGCTCAGGGGAGGAAGAAGAAGGAATGGAGATTGCAGAGGGCTAGGCAGAGTCAGAGATGAGAACATCAATCAGCCAGCAGTTGGGAAGCCCTCCACACTCTACTGACATTGAGCCCACAGATGAAGAACAGCTGGGTCCAATCCCTGACACGAGGGTGCAATGCAGGGCAAGGAGGGAAGCTCAATGGGAGGTGATTAGCTGGCCTGTTGGGCTTTGCCGTGGTTGTTACTAACAGGACCCCACCCTCAGTGGGAAATAAAAGAAGCAGGCTTGTAAATGGTTGTTTGGGACAGACAATTGTTCATCTTCACATGAACCTCTGTGTTTGAACTCTTGTGGATCTCTTTCCTTGATCTGTTCCGGACCCCTGTGAATTTATCTTGTGAAATTCTATGCATTTTGGACTTTCGTGAAAACTCTGGTGAGTTTGTTTGCCTCTGTGTATGGCAACGTAAAAACAAGCTTTGTTCAGAAAATTTACTGCTTTGCTCATAAATCCTACTGAAGGCTTTATTACCTATCATTCATTAAAGAAACCAATTTGAACAGCAGCTAAGTTGTAAATGCCAATTAAGAACTGACCAGCTAGGTTGCTGGTAATAAAGAGTGTTGGCTAACTCTTCCCTGGCTTGCTCCCATTACTGGGTCAGAACACATACTCAGGGGATTTACTGGAATCTGGATGCAACCATTGGGGTTGGGGAGGTGATTGGTTGTGATAGAGCTACTATGGCTCTCAAGAACTGTGGAGATGCCATCTCCTGCATGGTCGTGCCAAACTTCTCCTACCAAACCTCTAACTCCAAATTAGACTTCCTTGTGGAGGTTCCAGGCTCTTTGCTTTTCTCTGGTTTGGAATCGGTGAAGCAGCTGGAAAACTCTGGTACTGCCAGGACGGGAAAGATTGGCACACTTTGTGAGAATCCTTTCTTTGGTCCAGAGCTTGTCTGTTGCTTTGGCTGAGCTCCCCCAACATTGACCCCTGCAGTTGATGCTGCCACCTCGATCAGGGCAAGGGAGGGTGGCCAGATGAGAGAGAAATCTTCCTCCTTCTCTCCTGCTTTCTTCTTTTTGCCCTGAGCCATTGTTATAATGGTTAGCTCTCCTGAGGATTTATCTCATGTAGCCAATTTTTTTTAGCGAACCAGCTTAATGTCAAATGTCCTGAAATCCTTCCTTTCAAAGAAACTCTCAAAGCCGATTATCTTCAAAAAAATCAATAATTTATTAGAAAGGTAAAAGGAACAAGAGAAAGATGATACTTTTTCAGACCCCTTCCCGACCAGCAGCAATATTTTATTTTTTATGTATGTTTTTTTTATATAATAATTACAATAATACAATTCCAACAAACATGTTGTCTGGGTGTACAGCCTATTCATAATTTTGGTTTCCACGTCTTTTCTTTTTACAAATTATTTATATAGTAAATGTCAATATTAAAAATATTCCATTTGTAGTGCGGGTATAGTCAACAAAAACAAATTATCTTTCTTTATCTCTTATGTTACATATTTAAAGCTATTTCATTTTAAATTTTAAATTTTTGAATTTTCTCATTTTTTTAATCTAACACAAATTAACACTTTACTAATTTTTTTCTTCATATAATAGGTTTCAACACAAAAAGCATATACTTACAGTTTCAATTTAAGCTTTTCTTTTCCTATTTTCTAATCAAATTTAAATTAATAAATTTTTACTATTCATAAAATAGTCCCTTTTTTCAAAATAATTTCATTTTTTTCATATAGTACCGCTTCATCTTGAAAACATTTCATTTAAAATTATTGTTTTAGTCAATATCTCCTTATTTTAAATTAATTTTATATCATTCACAAAATAAATCCTAATATCATTATCATTATATTTACAATAAAGGTATTTCATTTAAATTTCATCTTAAGTTTTATTTTTCTCATTTTTCTAATCAAACATAAATTAATATTTTTTTACTATTCATAAAAATACTCCCAACAAAATCATTACATTTACCCCCTTACAATACACTTAAGAACATTTCATTTAAAAAATATTATTTTAGCTAGTATCTCTTTCATTTAAAAATATACTTCATCTACTGCATTACATCGATTATAACATGCATATTTTTTCTTATTTTGGTGTCTCTATTCATGGTACGCCTTATATTCAAGGTCCCAGCAGGAGGCGACCTTATCAAATTTTTTATTTCTAACCTAGAAAAATAAGGGTGCATCTTATAATCGGTGGCATCTTATAATTGATGTAATATCGTAATATCTCTTTATTAAATTAGTTCTATGTCATTCACAAAGTAAATCCTAACATTATCATTACATTTTACCTTTAAACTCTATATCATTATTTTTTAATCAAAAATATTTTTTTATTTTAAACGATTTCTCATATTATTCATAAAATCCATTCTAGGTTTAAAAGTATTTCATTTATCCTCAATTTTGTTTAATAGCTTCAGAATTATCTCTATTGGATCTTCTATTATGAATGCTAGATCATCTGCAAATGCTTGTAATTTATATATATTAAACTACAATCAGGCAGGAAGCTGCCTATGCATTTATATGTATATGTATATTCATATACATAACATGTAATCCTATCTACACACACCTGTATGACCCAAAGCAATTCTTGGATACACAAAGTAGTTAAAGCAAACACAGAAGCAGAAAAGCAGAAAAACAATGGATAATGGGTTGAAATATTCAATAACATTCTACATAGAATAATGTATAAAGTCCTGAAGAGTCTTAAGAAAAGTAGAAGGAGGAGATTAAAGAAAATTAATTTGAAACCACGGGTGCTGCAGAGTTGGATTAAAAATTGAATGAACATTGCATCAGTACCGAAGCTGAGAAGAAGGAGAATTTGAAAAAATGGGGTGCTGCAGAGTTGAATTAGAATTAACTTGGAGGACATAAATTAAAGTACTTTAAAAGGGAAAAAAACCTATTTGACAAAAATTTTGGCCCTAATGTGGTGGAACTGATATTTGACAATTATACAAAGAGGAAGAAATATGGGCAAAATGGAGGCAGCACAGGAAGAGAGACAACCTACATACGAACTGGGTCAGCTATATGGACTAGTTGTAACACAAATGAAAGAAATCATGGCAGTGCTCGAGAAGAGGATACCGTAACTAGAGGAACTAGAGGAATGCTGACTGTTATGTACTGAATGTACTGTATATAACTATGTTAACTGTTAACTGTGCTAAAGTAAAACATAGCCTTTAGATGATCTCAAATGCTTTGGAGGGAAATTTAAACATTTATATTTGGACGGGTTTTTTTTAGTTCTCTGATTGGTTAAGGCCCTGTGGGCCTAGAATATAAATCACAGGCATTTGCCTGCAGTTCCTCAGTTTCCATTTTTAAGTCAATAAATGCTATTGCAGCTATGCTGGTCTGGTTCTTGGCTACTGATTCTTGCCTACTCAATAGTGGTGATGAAGATGGGATGCTCCAGGGGAAAGAGCTGCTGCTAACCAAGAGACTGAAGTCACTGGGTGAAAGGCTCGATAAGGAAGCCCTGGCAGGACTAGTCCTCACCCCCACCTGCCAGTAAGCTACATTGGAGGCACATTGAAATCACTGGGTGTTAGACCAGGTAAAAAAGCACTAGTGGGACCATGCTCTCCACCCTGCCTTCCAGTAAGACACACTGGAGGCACAGACACACTTGAGAGAACCGTCCCCAGGACTTTTAAGTGCGACCCAGCTCCACCCACAGTGGAACAGGCACTAACCAGCACCACAGGTGCTTTCTTAAAATGGCTAAACTGGGAAGACTCAATGAGATTGATATTGCTCACCCAAAACAGTGGAGCTCATACATCTCCTGAGTAGACAATTATCTCTGGGCTAACCAAATCACAGAAGACAATCTAAAGGTGGCAACCCTGTTATGTGTCTGTGGGCAAACCATGCTTGATATTGCTGAAAAATTGGTAGCACCAGCAAGCATAGAGACAAGGGCCTATGCAGACCTCAAGAAAAAATTAAAGGAACATTTTGAACCTTGACTCTTGGTCATCGCCCGATGCCATGCATTTGAGCAATGAGAACAGAGATCCGGGGAATCAGCAACAGAATTTGTGGCAACCCTTTGCCAAGCTTCATGCCAATGTGAGTTCCCTGATCTGGAAGACCATCTCATAAACAGGCTCGTTTGTGGCCTGCATAATAGTGAATTACAACAACACCTATTTGCCATGGAGAAACTGACTTTCCAAGTTGTATTGAAGGAAGCCATGGCAGATGAGGCTGTTGGAGGAGCCATGAGACTCTCCGGCCACCAAAAACATACACAAGCCCCCAGCGGTCCACAAAGAGACTACAGAAGGCTCTGGGAGATCAGTGAGAGTGACAAAATTGACCACTTGCAGAGAGAGCCACCCAGATGACCATGCTCCACAGAGCAAGCAACTCCCCCACAGAGCTTTGCAAACTGCAGGACACAATATGAAAGAGCAGAGGGCAGATTCTGCACAGCTCTATGCTGTGCCTTGGAAAGCAAGGGCACATTGCTAGAGTTCACAGAGGTTGTCAATGGGAAACAAAACATACAACACAGCAGCACAAGTGGAAAGGGCTCTGAGGAAATAACAGAGTTGAATACTGCTTGGACCCAGCGGTTTTAAATAATGATCATCCTGTCTCCAACATTCCTTTCGTGGTGAAGATTGTAGAGAGTGTGGTTGCTTGACAGTTCCCCTGGCACCTGAATGAAACTGTCTATCTAGATCCACGCCAGTCCAGCTTCAGGCCTGGGTACAGCACGGAGACAGCATTGGTCACGTTGGTGGTTGTTCCTCTATCCTGGTCCTATTAGACCTCTCTGCGACTTTTGATACCATCGACCATGGTATCATGCTACACCGGTTAAGGTGGTTGGGAGTGGGAGGCACCATTCTTTGGTGATTCTCCTCCTACCTCTCTGACCGATCACAATCTGTGTTGGCAGTAGGGCAGAGGTCGACGCTGTGGCGCCTCACTTGTGGGGTGCCACAGGGGTCAGTCCTCTCACCTCTCCTGTTCAACATTTATATGAAGCACTGGGTGAGATCATCTGTGGCTTTGGAGTGGAGTACCATCAGTATGCTGATGATATTCAGTTGTACATCTCCACCCCAGGCCACCCCAATAATGCCATGGAAGTGATGTCCCAGTGGCTGGAGGCCGTGCGGATCTGGATGGGGCGCAACAGGCTCAGACTCAATCCCTCCAGGACTGAGTGGCTCTGGCTCCCGGCGCCCTGACATAGTCAGCTTACTCCATCGCTGACTATTGGGGGTGAAACATTGGCCCCCACAGAAAGGGTTTGCAACTTGGGTGTCCTCTTGGATGCATGGCTGTCCTTGGTTGACTATGTGTCACCCGGGGGTGGCTTTTACCAAGTTCGCTCCGTCCACCAGTTGTGCCTCTTTCCGGATCGGGATGCTATGTGTACAGTCACTCAAGCACTCGTGACTGCCCACCTGGACTACTGTAATGCTCTCTACATGGGGCTCCTCCTGGGACGCATCCAGAAGCTTCAATTGGTACAGGATGCGGCCGTGCAGGAGATTATGGGGGCCTGGGGCAGTGCCCATGTGTCCGCTCTCCTGCGCGAGCTGAACTGGTTGCCGGTGGGCTTCCGGGTGCATTTCAAGGTGTTGGTGACCACCTTTAAAGCGCTCCATGGCTTAGGACCCAGATATTTACAGGACCGCGTTCTACCACCTAATACCTCCCACCGACGGGTTCGCTCCCACAGAGAGGGTAGCCTTCTCTGCGGCAGCTCCCACTCTCTGGAATGACTTCCCCACTGAGATTCGAAATATTTCCGACCGCCGTGCTTTCCGCCGCGCAGTAAAAACACATCTTTTTAACCAGGCCTGTTTGGCCTAGCTCACGCCTCCCACCTACAAAAATGTTATCCTATATGTTGATTCTTAATCTTGGTTTTAAATTGGTCTTAATATTGGGCTTGTTTTAAATTTTTCAGCCATTTTAAATATTTCCTTTTAAATTGTTTTAAATTCTTGTAAATTGTATATTCTTCTGTTTTATAGGCTGTACACCGCCCTGGGTCCCTTTGTGGAGAAGGGCGGTATATAAATTTGTAAATAAATAAATAAATAAATAAATAAATAAATAAATAAAATCTCCATTCTGAACTTCTTAATGATGACCTGGTGAAATGGTTAAGAGGTGGTGCCTAAATGCAGAACTACTGGAACAGGTGATAGGGATTGGAAGGCAATGGGGGTTTAATTCATTTAATTATGTTAACTGTTGACTTTCCACCACACTGCTTCCTTTAGACTGGGATTTCCCCCTCCAAAATACATGAGGTATAGAAGAGGAGGATTTATAATCATTTGTTTTAGTGGGATTTTTTTGTAGGAACATTATGCTGGAACCTAAGGAAACATTGTCGGCTAGACAATGCCGGCTGGCGATCCCCAGGGGTAGAGCTTCCTCTGTGGCAGCCCCAGCCCTATGGAATGAACTCTCCTCAGAGATACGTAAGATCCCAGATCTCTGAGTGTTTTGCCATGCCCTTAAAACGCACCTTTTTATTCAGACCAGGTTGTCCTAAGTTCCTCTTCTATTGGGATTTCTATGGGAATGTATTTTATTTGGATCATTGGGTTGGATTTTAAAATAGTTTTAAATTTTTAGATTTCAATTTTTAACTAGTTAATAATGGCCAATTGTTTAATTCTTTTAAATTGGTTTTAATTGTAAATTGTTGTGCTTTATTCGGTTGTTCACCGCCCTGAGTCCTGCAGGAGAAGGGCAGTATATCACCCTGATTAAAAGAGTAGCAAGTGATCCTTGATTGGTTGGAAGTTGAACACATATGTACTCAAATATTAGTCCAAAAACAACAAGTACTGATTAGCTGAAAGTTCTCTGCAAGCTCTAGACTCATAATATATAAATACACAGCCATGCTTATATTATTATGATGTTTTATAGGTATAGAAAGGGTCAAAGCAAATTGAACCCATGTTTTAAATTGTGAAGAGTTACAAGGTCAACAGTCTGGTTGTTTGTTCAAAGGATTTACTTCCCAGGAATAGGCATGTGGGAGTGTCCAGACTAGTAGCTTTTGCACAACAGAGCTATTCCATGTTTTCTTCATTTTTGTTCAGGGTGGCAGGAAATATGGGGAAATCACTAATACAAGAAACTGGCATTCAATTTCCAAGCCAAATCCATGAATATGGTGATGCATTTGCACAATATAAAACTTGTCTTGAAACAGCCTCCTCCTTCTTCCTTTCTGATGGGTATTTTTGTAGTTCTCAGTAAAAGTGATGCAACATTTCCAAGTAGAGCAAGTAATATTAGCATGTATTAGCATATCCTCCCACCTTCCTCAGAGAAAGTGTTGTGGAGAAGAAATAAACCTATCTTTTGGAAATTGCCACATTTTTGCTTTGGATAGGGTTGAAAACTGAAGGGCCCTTTAAGGACAGAATTATATAACCTCCCAATCCAACCCCTTGCTCAAGCAAGAAGTTTTATAATCAGCCAAATGATTGTCCAGTCTATTTTTGCAAACCTTCAGTGACGAAGCACCCACAACCTCAGGATGAAGCTATTCCAATGATTTATTGGATGGTGAGTTATTTAAACGTATCAGAAAATTATGAGGAGAAGCCAAACTGAGACCTAAACCACGTTATACTAACAATATGCTTAGAATGGTAGCCTTTATTAATCATGGCATGAACCTTCCTGAACAACCTGCACCAACCTGTAGATGTGAGTTTGGACAACAAAGACAGTGGGCAAGATCAATGGGAACTGAACTCTGACCACATCTATATGCCAAATCTCCTTGCCTTGCACTAAACAATAGCTTCTTTCAAAGCAAAGTCATTAAAAGAAGTTATACGCATCTTAGGTGATATTAACCAAATAAATGTTCTGAAAACAAACAGAAGGATGCCTTCGGAAGGCCCTTGAGCCAAACATAATATTCATTGTTATTCCCTACTGTACAATTTGTAATCTGGAGTTAGCTGACAGACAGCTATTGAATCATTTACAGCACTGATTTCAAGAAGTAAAGACTGCTGAATTCAGCTTTCAACAAATAAAAAGTGATGGTCTTGCAACTATCAGAATCCCTAGTCTAATTTTTTGAGTTACATTGCATTCTAATTTTAGAAATAGTTCTTTTAGTTAGTATGTAATGAACCTGAGAAGAAACAGGTATCCTTGAATTGAGCTTGAAAGCCATATTCAAGTGACTAAAAATGAGAAGGCAGAGAATTGAGTGGGATACAGATATGGAAAATAACTGGCAAGGAAGTACAGTTGACTTTCACAACTCCTATTCACCTTGCAATTTAGAAGGCACCAACCCACAAATTAGAAATAGGTTCATGCTTGCTTAGCCTGCCTCCAACATCATATGATCTATGGTTTAGCCCCCTCATTAAGCATCCATGCATACAACATGAAATCCTGCTAAGAGGGAGCATTCAGAAGTGCAGCTGCTATGTGATCCAGAATCCTGTACTTTCATGAAAAGACCCCTGTTACAGTTCTACCTCCCCACTATACCATTTCTTCTGTGGTCACTGAGTAGGCCACACAGATGACTAACCTGTTTCCCATTATCCCCAAATAGGATTAAATCTGTGTTTTCAGAAAATCTGTGTTTTCTTTCTTTTTTTTGGAATTTGGAAGGTGAGCTGCCACGTTGTCAATAAGCCATGCTTTGAGTCATCATTCGTTATAAGTCAATGATTCTTGCTGCCCAAGCTTATGGAAATATTTTTTAACATAAGTATTTTAGTACGAAAATAATAAATATGATAAACATTTATCATATAAATAAGTATGAAGGATGTAGACATTATATACTGCATTTATAGTGTCTGGCTGGGGTGAAAATCTGGCCTCTAATCACAGATTCTAGTTTAGCAGCATCCCATCTCTGGTTTATTTCTTTGGTCATTTCTACTGTACAATAAATCGCACGTAGGTTGCAATCTGACTCTACTGTTTCTAACCAAACAAATGAAAGAGATTTCATCTTACTTGAATCTATTGATTTTAATGTGAATTAATCTTCTGCAGTTATCCTAACTAGAATATCTAGAACACCAGTTCCGTATCTAGTCATCATCTATTTTTCTTAAAGCTTTGCTTTGCTTTTTTAGGAGTGTATGTTGTTGCATTTTGATTGAATTGGCATAGACAGCCCTTAGAATTATACCTCCCATCTTGTTGCGAAACATATTTAATTAGGAGATTCAACTTGAAAATGATTATCATTTGGCAGGAAAACAAACAGCAAAGAGCAGTTTTGCAAGCAAAATGTTAATGATTGGAAGACTTGCACCAATTTCTGGTTGACAGTGTGTGATTAATCTTCTGGATCAGGTACTTATATTTTTAGCCATTAGGTTCATTGTCCTTTGATAGTCAGAACTCTTTCTAGCCTAATAGGATATTGATTTTTTTGGATAGTGTACTTTGACTCTTTAAACAACACTCACTTTTGAAAACTGTAAATAGTGCCTAACAATTCAGCCAGACCCAAATGCCAGGCATGGAATTTGAAGGTCAATGGAAAACTTAGAATGAATTTCATCAAGGCTGTTTTTAACATGTGAAAAGTTTGATTTCTCAACAGGCACATATATGTAAAGTATTTCCTTCATATGGTTGTTTTAAGTTAAAACAGCTTGAGGGTTCCTCATTTTTATTCCAGTTCAGCATCTACATCAGTACTACAGTGGTTTGATTCTTCAAAGGTATCCAAATTATTCCCGTTTATAAAGAGTAAGTCCACTTCTGGCTCTAAGCTCTTAGACCAGGCAAACAAGTGAAGTACTACTTAACCTATTGTGGAGTTGTTTTACTCCTAAACTTGGGATTTGGAATCAATGATTTAGTTATCATCCATGTGTCTGGCCTAAGGCCGGTAAAACTTGCTTTGACATTAGAAAGCCTTAGCCAATAGCAGTTCTTAAGTCCAACTTAGACAAGACTATTCTCTATATTTCGGTATATTATGCTGAAGCACCTGATGAAAATTTAGAACTGCAACTAGTTTAAAATGTGACAAGATTTGGCTGGGTTGGTTTACTACAGAGAATCTTCACCATGATACCCATGAACACTTTCAGGCTTTCTACCTTGCCTACTTTTTTAAAAAAATTTCCAATGGAAAAAGAGGACCCTTGGCAGAGCAAAGCAGCAGTCTCCCACCCCAGCAAAAATTGTATTTCCAAAAATCCCCTTGAACTCCACATAGGCTTCCAAAGAATTGTTTAAAATTAAAATTGTTGGGTGGGTGCTGTAGTCCAGTTATTTGTTAAGAGGTCTGCCCACCTGCCCCCCAAAAAAGGCAAAGGTAAATTGAGGTGGGAAAGAGTATTGTGGGGGAGAAAGTGACAAGCAACAGTGGGAAAGCAGAACTGCTTAGTTCAACCTATCCAAAACAGTACCGTAAAAAAAAGATTAGGAATACAAGTTAAAATAGGCAAGAAAACAGTAAGGGAGCACCTGTCCATTCTATCAAATGTCCTGAATGAAAATGAAAACTTTCAAAGCATTTCATACTTCAAAGAAGTTAAGGTTTATTGGAAAGACATGGCAGGTACAAAAGAATGCAAAGACGAATCTAGATCTCTCCCCCCAAAGACAGAGCATAGTTAAAGCAGCATTTTCTCACAGACAAACCCCTTGGTAAATCACATGGTACAGAAAAGGTCCCACATTGTTTTGAGAACCACAACCCCTTTTTTCTTTAAGTGACCTTGAGGATGAGTTTGTTCCCAGAAAGAGAGCATGTCAACACATTCCTTAGCCGTTACATACCCAACCCAGCAAAGAAAAGACTACCCATTATCTCCCCTACTGTTGGCAAGCTTGAAAGATAGAATCAGACAAGTGATTTAGCTGAAATCTTTACACCCTAGACAAGTTCAATTCACCAGGATCAGATGGATTACACCGCAAGGTTCTGAAAAAACTAGATGATGTGATCTCAGAACCACTGAACTACATCTTTCAATGATCCTACCATAGGACTGGAAAAGAGTTGATGTTGTTCCCATCTTTAAAAAAGGAAAAAAAATAAATCCAGGAAACTATAGAACTATCAACCTGACCTCAATACCTGGGATAATTCTGGAAAAGCTAATCAAGCAATGAATCTGTGAACACCTAGAGGCAAACAAAGTCATAATCAAAAGTCAACATGGGATTTGTCGTGCCAGACAAATTTTATTGCATTCTTCGACAAAGTGACAAAATTAGCAGACCAGAAGAATGCTGTGGATATAATCTACTTGGATTTCAGTAAAGCATTTGATAAAATAGATCATAACCTACTACTTGATAAGATAGAAAAATGTGGGTTAGACAGCATCACCACCAGATGGATTCGTAACTGGCTGATCAACCATGCTCAATGTGTAGTCCTCAATGGAACTGCATCTACATGGAGGGAAGTATGCAGTGGGGTATCCCAAGACTCTGTTTTAGGCGCAATATTTTCCAACATCTTCATCCATGATTTGGATGAGGGGATAGGTAGGGAACTCATCAGATTTGTAGATGACACCAAGCTGGCATGAATAGACAACACTTCAGGAGATAGGCTTAAGATACAGAAGGATCTTGACAGACTTGAACATTGGGCGCTATCCTAACAGTTAGAACAATTAGTGGAACGACTTGTCTCCAGAAGTTGTGAATACTCCAACACTTGAAATTTTTAAGAGGAGATTGGACAACAATTTGTCTGAAATAGTATAGGGTTTCCTGCCTGAGCAGGGGATTGGACAAGAAGACCTCCAAGGTCCCTTCCAACTCTGTTATTCTGTTATTCTGAGTTCAGGATTTAGGGAATTTATTAGCCTCTTTCTCCCATTTCATTCCTCTATTATACAAAACATGAAGACTCAACTCATAGTGAATCATCATCATCAACAATCATTCTAAAGTCTCATTCTCGCAGCTTACTAACTGTGGCACAAAGATACCCCATAATCATTTGGGGGAGGCATATTCTTAGGACACAGGCTTTGTCATATTTCCCATTACCATGGAGGCAGCTTACATATTCTGATACATCACAACTCTTCTGATTTTAAAGTAATGTTTTCCCTCTTCTAACATAAATATTGCTATAGGAACACTGACATCTCATTGTCCATATTGGTAATGGCATAGTCAAGGGCTGGGATCCGTCCAGCTTCCTTTGACATTTTGGGTTGCTCTAGTCATGCTTGCCTCTATTGCTAGGCACTACTTTCTAAAACCTTGGTTTCAGTTGGATAATTTGCCTAGATAAAGCTTGACAAGTCCTTCACAAAGCAGCGTTCAGATATCACACAGACTCTTCATATGTATGGCTCTAGCATTCTTCTGGAAAAGTGTTAGACCTGTTTTAAAACTCATGTTTAGTGACATTTTAAAAAAGGACAGGCCTGTGCTTAAAAAATAAGACTATTGCTCTTTGAGCAGGAGGTTCATTTAAACCAGGAAACAGCTAGCTTCTGTAAACTGTTTGTTACTGAATCTGTCTCAAATGAGTGCATTATGGGTTTCCATTGCTTCTGCCAACAACGGCAGTGCTTTCTATTGTTTCTAATATTTTGAGTGTATGTGTGTGGGCACTTGCCTACTCCAACATCATTTTGTGTACACGTGATACTTCTGGGTACACATCTGCCAACAATGTCTTTCTCTTATAGCTCTTAACAACTTTGAGAATTGAGGTGAAATTGACAAGAGATCGGTTAGTATCTTTTTAACGCTGCTATAAGTGCCAAGCTCAGCCAAGGAGCTCGTCCAATGGCATAAAAAGAGAGTCCCAAAACACCTCAGAAGCTTGTTGCTCTGTAAATGATCACGCGAGATATTTCTGATCTCACACACACACTAGTCTTCTGAGACCAGTAAAGTTAAGTCCCTAACTTTAACTGGGTGGTAGGTTGGTGAGGCAGAGAATGAACTAGAGATGATGTGGAATAGAGTTCAATGGATAAGTCATAGAACCTCATGCTGACCTTATTCTGCTCTCCTATGTCTCACAGACCTCTCAAACGAGATACA
>JANHFO010001386.1:20243-33499 GCA_032468095.1 Pareas carinatus | reverse complement strand
AGAGAAGAGAAGAGAAGAGAAGAGAAGAGAAGAGAAGAGAAGAGAAGAGAAGAGAAGAGAGGGACAGCAGGGAAACGGGAAAGGAAAGGGAAGGAGAAGGGGAAGGGAGGAGAAGGGGAAACGGAAGGGGAAAGAGGAAGGAGAAGGAGAAGGGAAAGAGGAAGGGGAAGGGAAGGGGAAGGGAAAGAAACATCTTAACAAAGACAGCAATTAGATGCTCCAAAGTCATAATTTGAAAAGGCAAAAGAGTCAAAATGAGGTTTGAACTCCAGAAGCTCTTAATAATTGAATGCAAGCAAGAGGACAAGAATTATTTATTCAAGCATGAAGAGCTGAAGCTGAAAATTTTGATATGCATTACTTTAAGGACCATTTTCTAATCCCAGCAGTGCAGGCAAACTAGACCAAATAGGTTACTTAGTCTGCATGCATAAACAGATTTAGATGAGACCTGGAATATTTGGAACATTTAAGATTACACACACACACACACACACACACATTCACACACACACACACACTCACACACACACAAATAAAATATATGCATATACATGTGTACGTACATAGAAACAGAGAGAGGAAAAGAAATAAAGGATATACAAAGTAATGTTCTCTAATTGTGCAAGAAAATGTTAAAATATCCCAAGTATATATTTTTTTCTAATTCACTTAATGTTTGTAACTGCAGTGACTCCAGTGTCTAGAATGTTATTGATTGCAAATAATCAGGCAACAAATAGGAACAACATTGTCATAAACTGGACATGTGAAATGTGAGCTGTACTAAATTAACTTGAATTGGTAGCCTGAAAACATGATGACAGAAAAAAAAATGAAAATAGAGGTTATTAATAATTCTTTTTAAAAATATTTTTGTAACAACCTTCTACAAACTGTTTATTCAGGGAACTATTTTAATGTGTGTTTCTGAATCACCTTGAGGCAGGAAAAACATTTCAACTACTTTGGTGTCACAACAAGTGACAAAATGAAACAAAATTGATATAATTACTTGGGTATAATTTACAAATAAGTCCAATTTATAGTGCTTTCCCTGTAAAATGAAATTAGCCCATGGTTTGTTTCATCAATGTTGATTTCTCCTCTTCTTTTTTTGCAAGATGAATTCCAGGGGCAAATGATTGGTTTTGTTTTTCTATAGCAATATTTTCAAATCATGGGAAGAAATCTATAACACTAGTCAATATCTACTTGATTTAGGTCATATTATTGAAGGAAAATAATTTAGCCCTATCCATGTCAGTGAAAGAGCAAAAGAACAAGGTTCAAACATACTTTTAAAAACAAAGGATAGGGATTATCCCTTAAAGTGTTTGCAATAATGATTTGTTGCAATCTTCAAGTTAAAAAGAGCAGAGAAAATCAACTAAGATGATTAAAGACCTGGAAACTAAAACATATGAAGAAGAGTTACAGGAATTGCGTATGACTAGTCTAGAGAAAAGAAGGACTAGGAATACTAGAACACATGATATCAGTATTCTAGTATTTGACCAGCTGCCACAAAGAAGAGGGGGTCAACTTATTTTCCAAAGCAGTAGAAGGAAAGACAAGAAACAATGGATGGAAACTAATCAAGGAGTGAAGCAATTATTTGAAAGAGGAAATTTCCAAATAATGAGAACAATTATCCCAACAAATTGGTAATAACTAAATATCCCTATAAAAACATAAGAAGTTGTCTTGAACAGACCCGTATCTATGCATTATTTGTGCAGCATTTTGTTTCCACAGAGATCAACTAGAAAATAATTGGCATCCAATAGTCAGGTTATTAGTGCAGTATCACCCTCCATCTTGTGTTCTACAGCAACTGGCATTGACAGGCATGGCAAATTCAATAATGAAGGTAATATCCTGCCATTATGAGTAGTAACCATGAATAGCTTTATTCTCTATGGATTTATCAAATAAGTCCACTCAAATGGGTAATCACCCATATCAATGTGTGTGTGTGTGTGCATGTGGTAATGAATTATGTTCAAAATACTTTATACTTTTCACGGTGGGAATCATTTCCTTTTCCTTGTCCTAATCTTTGACTGTTCAGTTTCATCTGTACTATGAATTGTTGATAATTCAAATGTGGGTCTGGCTCTATTGGTTCTAAAACAATTTTAAATCAACCTGGCTAACAAAAGCTAATAGCAAATTTCAGTCCTTAGGAATTTCCTTGGAAAGGCTCTGTCCATCACAGTTTGAATATTCCTGAAGTCTAGGATATTGATATGCCCACCCAGCCACATCCACCAAGTCATGGTGATCTAGCAATGCTCACCTAGCCACACCCAGCCAGCCACGCCTACCTGGCTGCTGTGAATCATCCCATTCTAGACCAGGACCATAATGCACCTTTCCAGGCTGTCTGATTATGTGAATTTGTTTTGTCCTTCCAAAATTTGTGAAGTTTATCAGAGATATTGATGATTGTCACTGCTACATGTACTACTGTTACTATAATATTTTATCTCATTTTTTATTTTTATGTTTATTAATAATTAAAGACCTGTGTCTTTTATTGTTATGCTTTCTGGCCATAACGAAGATTTGATTTGATTTGATTTGATTTGATTTGATATACAGGTCTAGCTAGCTATTGATTCCCAGCAGCCACTGGAATTCTTTCATAATTGCTTCTTGGGTTTTTTGGTAATAAAATTCCTTAGCAAAAGTTCTTGGATTCTCATACGCTAGTTTAACTAAATCTACTCTACCCTGCAGGAGTGCAGAGGAATGTGAAGATAATCATGAGGGCATGATTATGAAAGGAATGCAATAGCCATTGAGGAAGGCAAAACCATAACTTAGTTCTGAGAACGGGGAGAGTGTGAAGATAACCTCAAAATAATCCAACCTTTGTTCTATGTAATCAAAGAAAGAACGGAGAGAAAGTCTGGCAGATGTTCTAGATTCTGTTATTATTATAACCTGCAATACTAAAGCTACATTCCTGCAATCCTTTGATATTTATTTCCTGACATAACCTAATCGAAGGCCAGATAATAGGGGGAGAAATGTGACAGCTTTAGACAAAGGAACCTCGTGTCTAACTAGGAGCTCCTAGACATGTTCCCACTTCTAGAGAGCCTAAGTCATTCAGAAGATACACTAAAATGGCTCAGACAACTCTCAAACTCACAGGAAGTAGAAGATGGGAAGGAGGTAAAGAACAGTAAGGTTTACACAATTCTGCAACCATAGGCAATTTTAATAAAGATAGCTTAGTCTTCCAGTGAAGTTGATTTCTTGGTTTGGTCTACATTATTGGGATGATACCATTTGGGCCACATTGCTTTGATACTGTTTTACACTCATCGTGCCTACTTAGCCAACTTACTAAAATGAGGGAAAGGGGGCAGATCAGGTCACAATAATATGAACAATGCACAAGGACATGACTCACTTTTCAGCTTTGCTCCATTCAGGTTAGTCATTAAAAGGAACATTGCAATATCTTCCCACAGCAATGCTGAGGGAAAAGCACTAAAACAATTCATGACATCATCATGAACTGAGGGGCAAATTATATAATTTGAGTCATATGCATGCTGATGTTATGGCCTCTTAGCTGATTCATAGGTATCCAGGCTTCTTCTGAATACCTATAAATCCCCCATGTTCTTTAAAAGTCACAGGATTCTTCAAGTTTAAAAGACCTGTTCGCTATAAATATTTTTGCTCTCTGAGAATCTCTTCAGCACTCTCATATTCATGTAAAATTTGAAATGAGGGGGGGAGCATATGAAACAGAAGAGAATGAAATAAACCCCTTATTCTTTGTTAAAACATGTAAAAATGTACCTGGGAATATCCTTAAAATTAAAACAGGGCAGAAAGCTATAGGAAACTGAGGGGAAAGACTATGAACAAAGATGGCAGCTTACCGAGAGGAGAGGAGAGGGAAAGGGAGGGAAAAGAAAAAGAAAAGGGGGGGGGAGAGAGGAGAGGGAGAGGGAGAAATTATAGGTGATGTTTGTAAGAAATTACCATTCTGTAAATAATCATAGCTCTAAGCAGAGATAGACTGCATCTACATTACCCATTCATATAATACTTTGTGTGATAAAGTTCTTGTGACTAATGGCTTTCAACCATAATTAAGTCTGCATTTAATTTTAAATATTTTAAATTTTAGATCTGATTTAAATCGGTTTTACATTGCGGTTTTTTAAATTTAGCCATTGAATTTATATTATTTAATTTTTTTCTTAAAATGTGTTTGCATGTCTTAAGTGTTTTGTAAATGGCTGTACACTGCCCTGGGTCCCTTCGGGCAGTATAAAAATTAAAACAAATAAATAAATAAAAAATAAAGGACAGTCAAATGACATTCAGACGGTGCTTTTTCCAATTGTGCAAAATTATGATATGGAGGTAACAGAGACACTTATAATATTGAGATCAGAGCTTCATGCCAATGAAGAACAGCTCTAGTGATTCTTTGGACATTAACTATAAAAAACTCATATAGAACTTTCTAGGAACATGTAATCTAAAAAAAAACCCCGGGAAACCCACTTACAGCTCTTACATGGCTCTTTATATGCCAGGTTCCACTTCCTCAAATGTGCCAATTTGGCAAACATAATTTTGGTCTTGCTTAAATGTTCTTTAGCACAATGGTAAAGTAATGGACAAAAGCCAATGCTTGTCCTTATGAATAACAGAGACAATATTACCAGTTCAACAGCATATGGCAATACTACTCTGGCCAGTACAGATAAATGAAAAATGAGTTCTGGCATTCTGGGTACTTTGTAGTGATGCGTAGGTGTAACAATTAAAGTAAAGGTGGGAAGGACGCACCCTGCTTTATGTTTCACTCTGTTAGACCCCCCCTTAGTCAATATTCCCTGTAGGGTATCAAGTCAATATAGAAGAGGGGAAAAGATAGACACTATTAAACTGTGTTTGTTTATTGAAAATCTGGATTTACCTTATTTGCTTAGTTACTGTTTATATGCTGTTCCAGTCCAGAAGTACACTGACTGGCTTGCATTCTCTTCTTGCACTAAAATGAAAATAGTAAAAAAGAAGATAACTAAATAATGCACTTACCAATCACAGTAGCAGAAACATAACAATAATAGTAGCAAAACAGTACTATGTCCACCAAGCAACAATAAAGTGAAATGCAGTTCCAATGAACAGAGGAAAAGACTTCTAGTTGAATCCAGATTTCCTCAAAAGGTGTTCTAAAAAGCCCTGTTTTTGTGACTTTTCTAAAACTCAGCAGGGTGGAAGTTAGTCTATTCTTAGGAGTCACACTATTCAGTTGTAGAGTTACAACTGAAACCGTGAATATGACTGAATAACATAGTTATATAGCTGTATAACCTGTGTACTTCTCAAGAAGATATTGCACAACTAATCTCTGATTTTGCATAGGCTGTCTGAATATAAAACTACCATCTCCTTTTTCAGGATACTGTTGTTTTTTAATGCAGTCAAAAAGAATCATATAGTGTGCCAGGCATAGTGCTTGATAATAATATTAAGGGAAAAAATAGCAATTCCATTTAACTTCTTTTCTCAGTCTGTTAGACATTCTCAGCAAAATTCACACAAAGCATCTTCAACTGGAAATTATAAGAATGAATGTAGAAGAAAGAACTAATCATTAAAAAATGAGCATCATTTTGAGACGATGGATCAACCATATATTATTATACAGTTCTTCAATAATAATTAAGAAACATATCAATATTCTCAGAAGTACCTTTTATGTAGTGCATTGATTTTAAAACTTCCTTTCATTCAATGGCAATTTCTAAACTTAGGGGAAATTGGTAGACTTGGCTATTGATCGTATTCATTCATTCATTCATTCATTCATTCATTCATTTTCATATTTATAAAGCCTTTCATTTCACAATCAAGTGATCGCTATCAGGTAGCACTAATCAAAAGCCCCTATCACAATACTTCTCTTATCAATAGGCATCTTTTTTTTTCCAACCCTCTCTAGAGTAGACCATAATGAGAGCCATGGTGACGCAGTAGTTAGAATGCAGTATCGCAGACTAACTGTGCCGACTGCCAACAGTTCGATCCTGACTGACTTAAGGTTTGACTCGACCTTCCATCCTTCCGAGGTCAGCAAAATGAGGACCCAGATTGTTGGGGGCAATAAGCTGACTCTGTAAACTGCTTAAACAGGGCTGTAAAGCCCTGTGGAGCAGTATAGAAGTCTAAGTGATATTGCTACTGCTATTGCTATGATGTCAAAATTATGATACACAAACATCGATATACACACAACATCGTCACATAAATGCCATAATTATATGCTTGCTTTCTGGATGTAAGTTCTGGCATCTGAATGATGATGTCATCATGCTATCATGCATATTCTATTACTTGCTCTCTTCTCAATTCCCAAAAACAAACCAAAAAGACTTATGTATCTGCCCCTGTATCAAATGTGAGATCTATAAGGCAAAGGTTTATTTTAGCCTCTTAACTCTTTAGCCGAACAGTTTATTATTATTATTTAGACTTATATACCGCTTAATAGTGCTTAACAACACTCTCTAAGCAGTTTACACAGTCAGCATATTGCCCCCAACAATCTGGGTCCTCATTTTACCGACCTTGGAAGGATGGAAGGCTATCTTACTCAGATGGTTGTCTCAGCATAACCCCTGACTCCAACGTAACTCCCCTGCCCTCAAGAAGGGAGGATAACATATAATTGGATGGCTTACTTAATATGCTCATGTCAGTTGGTTCTGTACCTTATTTAAAACTGGTTTCTATGGCATTCTTTAACAGAAATGTTTGGGAATTAATTTTAGTGTAACCTGCTAATCGTTAGAATTATTACAGAGAGCATGATTGGATATTATGTCTCCTCTGCACTGCTGTGGATCTGATGATATCTCTGGTGGTACTAACACCGTTTCCCTTCTGTGTGTCAGAGGGGGGGGCATAGTGGCTGACACTTCAGTATTTGTCTTGCTTCACTGTGTGCTACAGACCTTGTGCCTTCTGTCATTCTGCATAAATGCAGAGGAGAACATTGACTGCTAAAGTTGCCATCTTGATTCCCCCCCCTTTCTCCAATTTCTCCTCTCTTGCTTCAAGGTTCAGCAGTTGTGTGTGAGAAGCAGAACTTCCAACAGTAGAAGGCATAACTTGGATGACTTTCGTAGTGCTTTGTTCTTTCCATTACCAGCACAAACAGCATTCATTGTGCAAATTGGCACTTGTGATATATGAAGCCATGTGCCATTTTTGTGTGTGTGGTTGCTGTGAGAAGGATATGAACTTGTACTCTGTATCTGTTACAGTAATCTTAAACTAGGGAGTAAGATTCCTAGAATATGGTAAGACTAATATAATGAATTGTGAAGCACACATGTACACACACAGTTCAAGATAAATTTGCTTTCATTTCAGCACCATACTGTCTCTCCAAGTCTCTTCAAGAAGTAGGCCCTTCTCTTGTCCACCTCTTGAATTTTTCTCTTGATTATTGGAAATGTAAGGGTTTTTCAAATTGGCCCTTTTTTTCTTGACATGAACAAAATACTAATTCCATATTTTTCTTTCTGAATCATGCATTCAAATTTTTTCTTTGTTGTCTTTTTGGTAGGGGAATTTATTTATTTACAGTCCAAGACCATGTCACAAAATCTAGAATATAGCACACAATTAATACATACATATCTAAGTGGAAGCCTATAAAATTTGCAGTTCATTGGAGGCACCAAAGGGTTTGTATAAAATAAGGTTCTACATAAAGTTTTTGCTACTGTCTTTGAAACACCTGGGTAAATAATGGTCATTTAGTAAGAATATCTCAGTCTCCTCTTCATGAGTGGAGTCTTGTCAGTCTCAAAGGCGGGGGCTGCATTACCTCTGGTTGCCAGTGAGAGTACAGTGGGCACTTTAGAAAGTTGTGTGAAAGAGAGACAACCTGTGTACTTGAGTAAATACATACTCAGAGTTTGGCATGTTGAACAACTGTCACCCTACTAAAGAGAGCCTCTGTGGACTAGAGAGAAGGCCCTTCTATGTGGGGCAGACAGAATCATATAGAGGTAATTGTGGAGGTTCAAAGAGGAGAGCAATTTGTCTATAAGGAAGATGGAAAAGTTTGTCTCTGTCTGCCTGAATGTCTAAATCCATACCCTTTGCTTAAATCCTACCAAGGTTTTTTTCTAGGCTTAAAACAAGTAGGGCTGGTATTGACAGTTTACACTCAGATCTTGGCCTGTGTGTTTTTCAGAGTAGACCAAATAAAGAAGGAGATGATGTACATGTGACGTTCCCCAAATGATTTGTTTGGTCCCTTTCTTAGCTGACATAATCTTGTCCAGGCTTCAAGTGAGATGCACTGTAGCTCTAATCTGGTGATGGCAATAGAAATTGAGTAAAGCATATCTGCTATTGACTTCAAGAATTTTCTTTATGTTTGTAAAGGATTGACAAATTTTTGTAAATCTGAGGTCGAGACAGCATCATGCCAAGAACTGAATAATTTAAAAGTTACTCCCTTGCCAACTAGCAAAGTTGTTGATCACAAGAGATCGTTTTTGAGCTTTCAAAGTTAATTTAATAACATCATTTGATGCTTTCTAGGTTGTTCTTAGAACGACGACGTATACCAGAATAAGCCCTTTGATGGTGGACTGATCATCTCCCCTCATCACTTATCCTCAGTCCTCCCAATTGGGTATAATTGGGGGGAGAGGTAAAGAAGGTAGTGCAACTCATCATTGCTTTAAATCAGTGGTCCCCAACCTTTTGAGGCACCAGGGATCGGTTTCATGGAGAAAGGTTTGTCCGTGGACCAGAGGAGGCGTGGTTTTGTGTGCTGCCTGCATCCTGTGAATAGGGCTTGACTTGTTTGTGCGGCCCTGTTGGTGGCATGTGGCAGATCGGTGCCGGTCCACAGACCAGGAGTTGGGAACCCTTGCTTTAAATAAACAGCTTCACTCTCCCAGTGCTAACACTTTTCAGTTTAGTGCAGAGACTGGAGCAGGTTCAAATGTGACTTAATCTTGTGATTGGATTGCTTCTGTTTAAAGGGCAGGACTTTCAGATGTTCGGGACAGGAATTCAACTTATTCACTAATTAGCATTTTAAATCTGGGACATATACATGAAAAGAATTAAGACTACATTGATCATCTCTTGCTCTGATATTTATTTATGAAGGAGAGTGTACAGAAAAAAATTACTAGTAGAGGGGTAATCACTCATGTCAAATATAAGAACTATTAATAAAATAACGGTGATGTCCTTCAAGATTCTTTAAAGTACAGTAGTCAGTGTATCTCACTGGTTGCTAAATCTACAAATAAGCAAGGCCTGCGGGGGCATCCGTGGGAAGTTGTTGGCATCCATGGGGTGGGCGGGGGTGTCCATGGAGTGGGCGTGGACGTCCACTGGGAATGTCTGAGGGACTGGTGGCGGCAGTGGGGGGAGTGGCCTGCGGCAATAGCCGCAGCCCTCAATGAAATTGTGTTCGACATCTCAGTCCTAAAGGAATAATAAAAGCAACAACAAAAACCAAGGAGAAACACTTAAAGAGATTTGACTGAATTTGGAAAATTTATCTCATAAGATTCAAATCATTTATTGGAACTTACCTATATATTGCAGTAGAGTTCAGAAAATGAACAAGTTAAGGATTATAAGATCAAATGAATGTAGAATTTAAACAAAATAATTGGTATGCAGCAATGGAACATTAATGGAATTCTGCAAAGTTTGATTTTCCTTTGGCATAGATTTTCCTTTTCCTTTTTTTCCTAATCTGCTAAATTCATTTTTTCCCAGATTAGATAAATCTTAACGTTTTGATTTTTTCTCATTTTATAATTTATAAGCTAAACCTTGTTGGTTATAGTTGTTCATTGTACAATCTGTTTTAATAGTAATTTATATTAATCCTTATTTTAATGTTCAAATTGACATAAAACATTTTAATATCTGTATTTATATCAGTTGGAAAACTTTTCTTGTAAATTTTAGAGTGTTTGTAAACCTCTATTTACAACTCGTTTTCCTATTTTTTCTTACTTTTTTCTGTTATATTTGTACATGTAATAAATAATAATTGGAAAAGGAAAACAAAATAAATCAGTACCAGAAAAAAGATACATCTGGAAAATATATTTCCTTACAAGGTGAAATAGACAACAAAATGACTTCATGTTGATATTTAGCTGATGTGTAGAAATCTTGTGGATGTTTTAATATAGAAATGATAAAAAATAGAAAAAAAGTTATTCTTTTTTCTTTTACTTTGGGTTTAAGAAGTTGCCAGTATTTTTGTTGGGCTTTGAAATCTTTGAATGCCTATAGCATGCTGCTTCATATAAATGAGAAACAAAGGCTATTTTGCTAGCTTGAAGCCTTCCATTCGTTAGTGACAATTAGCTGATATATTTGAAAAATGATTATAGAAACCCATGACATTTATCAATGTTGGTTAAAATTTTTATTTTGCAGTTACATGCCATTATTAAGTACCGATTTGGCAAAGTCAAAAAAATACTACAATAGAAAAGTTGACTACATATGAATTGCTTTACACAATTGTTACAGAACTGGGTTTTGCTGAAATCTTATTTTCTACACTATTCAGCATACTCCTAATGAGAGTTATGGAGTAACAGCATGGATAGCTGTAGTATTTTCCTGTTTAAGCTTCTCCCATAGGCTTCCATGGGGATTTCTGCTTCAGGTTTTCATTTAGTATTTATTTTCTGGATTTCTATTCAGTCTTTTATTCAGGAACTCCAGGTAGCATACATAATATTCCCTTCTCCTACCTTTCCCTAGAACCACCCTGTGAAGTAGGCTAGACTAAGAGAGAATGACTACCCCAAATAAACTTGGTGAGATGTTAGTGCTGGTGTCTCCCGAATGCCGAGAGCAAATAGTCCATGGCTTAGGTACACCATCAAGGTTTGAAGAATGTTGGTGAAATATTTAGCCAGGTATCAGTGATATCTCAATAGATTATGACTGTGTTAGTAGCTTTTTCTGGCTACAATTTTTATTTGGTTATCTGGAAGGAAACCTTGTTCAGTTTGTGTGGGACCTGTTTCTGCCCAACTATGCCCTGTTGGTGTGTTAATGAAATGTCTGCTGTAGTTTCTGAATCAGAAAAGCCTTCCAAGACGTCTTAAAATGTAAATCAGGGCATTCCTAAATATTTCAGTTCAAAAATAAGTGCCAGACAATTCAAAGGATCTTATTTTCAGAAAAGTGCAGGTGGCATTGTAACCTTAAAAACCTAAAACCATCCCACTAGAACAGAAAAAGGAAAATATAGAGAAGGTTATAGAAATCACCTTAGGGAAACCATCGCTCCTGTGTCCCCTTGTTTGCATATTGAAAATGCTTTCAAAGCTGAGCTTTAATTATGGAAATTAAGCTTCTACGGGGAGAGGCAGCCACTCCAGTAGCCTGCCCCATTGTGCCCAGAAGTAGACTGGCAGCCAGAGCCATTGAGACATAAAGCCAAGGAGAGGAAGCAAAATGCTGCATCTCACAGTTTTAATCTTTTTGTTGCCCCCACCCCTGCAGAGTGTGCTGTAGTGGCCCCTGCAGAAGAAGATTAAGGCATGGGTTATTCCAACCAATTTACACTTCTCCCTGTGGCTTTCAGGAGCTCCTGATGGTGCACCAGTGGAAGGTGGTTGCCAAAGGTGGCTTCTCCTGGAGCAGGTCCTTTTAGAAAAAGCCACTAAGAAATAGAGAGGAAACTAGCACAGTGGTTCCCAACCTTTTCTATACCTCACACCCCTAGAATGCTTCCGATCGCACCCCTTACAAAAGTAATACCTGATTTTGAAGATGATGAAAGCAAATATGCACTCAATTCTAAACACCCCCTGGAATATTGTCTTGCACACCCCCCCTTGGGAACCCCTGATTTAGTAGAAATAGTGAGGTTCTTTTTTATTTTTGTTTATTTGATGTTCAGAGGTGCACCCGGATTTATTCCTGGGGCCGTGCTCTCCTTGCCTTATTTAATTTTAAGTAAGGAAGTTTAGTGTCATCACATTATAAAAAAAGTATCCCTGTTTCTTAAGCATAATATGAGAAAGAAGAAGCTAGCTCTCAGTGATAAGGGACTGAACCTTTAAATTCAGATAGATGGATTGGAAAGTGTACAAGTTGGAATCTTGGGCTTATGGACTCTTTTAAATAAAAATATCTTACTTACTGTATTGATTATTTATATTTATTATTATATTTAGATCCCATCTTTCCACCTGGAGCTCATAGGAACACACACAGCAATCTCATTGATTTACTGACACCTGTTTGATGCCAGCTTACTCCTTCCATGTACAAAGGATTTAAGTACAAAAATTAACCAGTGCCTTTTCTCTGTAGCACCGAAGTTTTAATTAAAGAGCCTCCCACAAACTGCTCCTTTGCCAGCCTCAGGAAAGGTCATTGAGTAGGGAGTTGCCTAGCAATTCAGAAAAAAATCACACTGAAATGGATACAAAGGAGTGAGTTGGCCAGTAGACCCACACGAAATAACAGAGGTGTCCCATTTTTAAAGATACGTTGTGTGTTTTCTATGGGCAATACCCATAAATGATGGGTGAAGCTTTGATCAGCCCATGTCTGTCATTTTGACTTTTTTGACACGCCTGAGACGGTCCCTTTTTGGGGGGGATAGCCAGCTTGTTGGTCTTTTCGGAGGGAAAGGAAGAACACTTGTAGAAATTGTGACCCTCCTCCTCCATGGCTGGGAAAACAGAGCATAGGTCGTGGTGAACTCCAGGAAAAAACGGGCGAGGAGCGATTCGTGTCCAAAGGCCGCTTTTCTCCTCAGTCCAGAGGGGTCACTTTCAGCGCGGAGGTGCCAAGACGGCCCAGCTGCCCCCCTCCCCTCCCCGCCCCTCCCCACGATCTCCGCGGGTGAGCGGTGAGCCCACGGCGCGACTCGCTTCGGCTCAGGCGGTGCTCCCTCCGCGTGGGAGGCCGTGGGAAATCGGACCTCTCCGCGCAAGCCGGAGCGCCGCAAAGCAGCGGGGATCGCCGGGGGTCCCCCGAGGCGGCGGGGTCGCGCCGCCCCTGCCGCTTCCGGCCGCCGTTCCCGCTCCTTCCCCTCTCAGGCAGCGGCGGATTAAGGCGGGGAGGAAATCGCGCTCGGAGCCCCCTAATTACCAGATAAAGGCCGGTGAGAGAGCCGCCTCCCCCCCCCCGGCCGCCTGCAGCGGGCTCGGCCCGGCTCTCGGCGGAGTCAAAAC
>JANHFO010001385.1:186442-197958 GCA_032468095.1 Pareas carinatus | reverse complement strand
GAGCCTGGGTGAGTCGACGCCGGGTCAGAGGCCGCAAAGGCGCAACCCGGTCCAGGGCTCCCGCGGCCTCCCGAAACTCGGTCTCTAAAAGGTCCGCCATCACTGACCTAGACAGTCAATCCTAGCTCTTCACAGACAATTTCCTTTTCTGCTCTCAATTTCAAACCTTCATTTTACCAGAGTTGTCAAGTTGCAAGGAAGTAAAAAATCAGCAATAACGAATTCATGGAAGATTTGGAACCATTTTGAATTTTTATGGCCCTCTTTAGTTCCCAGATCTTCCTTTACAGCTGACCTTCAAGTATGGTCAGAAGTTTTCAAATGAACCCTCAACTTTCTTCGGATGCTGGTTCTCTTCTTTTCTGCATTTCTTGTGGTCCTGTAAGTTTAACAAAGGTAAAGGGGAAGAAAACGGAACAATATAATCTTAGCTTAGTTTTTTGAGATTAAGAGACTTGGAACATTGAGTTTCTTCAACAAAATATGATTGGAAAATCTTCCCTGAAGGCCCAAGGAGATGGGAAAAGGTAAGCAATGAAACATTTGTTGTGATGTTGTAATAGAAATTCTATCTTTTACGTAGAGATTTTGACAGAGTCATATTGGGAGGCTGGGGTGGTGGCGGTGTAGGAATTAATTAAATAAATAATGGTTACATTTACTCTCCCTGTTTATTTACAAGGGTTATATATAGTCACAGGCTTGATAGATGACTTACAATATGTCCATATATCTCTGAATTTCTCATAATGTATACATAATATGGTATAAGATGTGCTTTTCTCCTAACATACGGAGAAGAAGAAACTTTTCTAAACAAGATAATAATTCAACATAACTTTAATGTGAATTTATGCACTGACCACTATTAAGAAGCTCAAATTTGTGGTTTCCATTATTTTTTATCCTAAAAACCACAAAGGATAAGAGATAAAAGAGCTAGGCAAAACAAAATATTAAGATCTAAGGGCATCAAGGACTTCACATTAAGATCTAAACCAGATATTTTCCATTCCTCGTATAACATGTCACACTGTATTTCATTCCATGATAAGTATTCCTGCTATGTATTGGTGTTATGAGCCCATATAAAATGAAGATGGCCCCTATAATAAATACATTTAATTGCCAAATATTCCATTATTTTTTAAAAAATGGATTTGTCAGTACCATATTGACTACTTTTTCAAGCATGTTATAGTTGATTAGTATTCATTAGCCAACATGTGGACATCTGTTTTTTTGACAAGCTAAAAAGGTTAATGTGTCATTTATGAGGTAGATTTCTTTACACACACAGACACACACACACAGACACACACACGCACTGTCCTGCTTCTTTATATCAGTCGTTAGCAATAATGGAATGGAATGATTTAACTGGACCCTGAATCTACAACATCAAATGAAATCAATTCTACATTTTGTGTTATAATTTTTTACTATTTTCTACAAACAAGTTTGGCAACACATGAGGGAATAAATAAAATATTGTCGGATTAGCAGGCCTGATTTGCAATAATATATTTAAAACCAAATAAACTTTGACTGAAAATATCCACCTTGGCTTGTTGTTAATAATTCAAGTACAGTGCTGCAGATGAATGCAGTTTAAAATCAATGAGCTATTTAAAACACAAAGATCTCAGCGGTAGTTTCCATTACTTGCCATATGATGATTGAGTGCTAAAACTGCTGTTTGAAATGAGGTCGTCGTAATTCTCAAATGTTAGGTCCCTTACTCAGAGAATTAGTTCCACTCTCTTTTACTCTGTGTATAATTGTACTAAGTATAGCTTTTGTCCTTTATAAGTTATTACATACTGTATATGTCTAACCCATAGTATTTGATGCAAATTCTTATTTCAATTGGATATGGCTACATGTGTTTTCTTCTCAGGTCATTGTGGAATCAGTAAGGTATTTCTGAACTTTCTTGGATGACAGATTAAGAAAAAACAATTTCTTAGCCATTTATTCTTGTCTGTTATGGTTAGCTTGTGTCTTACTTGGCTGCCCTTTCAGAATTAGATTTCCCAGCACTGTGGATAAGCACTTGGAAGTTGAATCCAAAATCTGTAATTAAATAGGAACAAGCAACATTACACACAAAAGTATGCAAGCTTTCGAATGTTTTCCAGAACTCTTAATTCAAATAGAAAGCTATAAAGAAAAGAGATAAAAAGAAGAGAGGAAAACCTACTTATACATATCTTTAACACATTCATTCAGTGCTATCATAAATTTGACAGCTATAAGATCTAACTTTGCACAGAAGCTGTGTGTCTATACAGACTATGCCTCCTTTGAAAGTAACATTTCATGTCTCATGTGAGCGCAGTACTCTCTGCTTCTAATTAAAGCATCCTGTTTGTTTATATGTTTTGCAGCCTTCTGTGTAACTCTAAATAAAGATGTGTTATCCTAATGCAACTGTTACAGTAACTGCATCTTACATATATATACTGTATATAGGCTGATTACAGTATATACATGGAATCTAACAAACCTCTTCCAAATCATTTTTGAATATGATCCTCTCTCTCTCTCTCTCTCTCTCTCTCTCTCTCTCTCTCTCTCTCTCTCTCTCTCTCTCTCTCTCTCTCTCCACCCACCAGCCATGAGACTAAGCAGGTGCCCATGTGTGACCATGACTTCCTGGCATTACTTTAATCTAAATAAGTTAATTCATACGTGATCCTTAAGACGATAAATATTATATCTAATGTGAATGGTATGAATTTTCAAAAGGAAAGTGAAGCCCTATAATGCAGTAGTTTAAGAATTTTATTGCCTTGCTCAGCTTGGTTTTATGACCAGATATGGTTTGGGAGGACACTCCCCATACGATGCATACCTAAAATACAGCTGTTATAGAGTCTTATGCAATATCTATTTAAATTTAATCTCTGCTTTAAGTATGATGACATATACAGTAAGGCCATCTTTGAGGTGGAATCTAGGGTTCCATTCGGCAAAATGGTTACAATGCTGCCTAGCTACATCAGGGATAGCTTTCCATTATTTAAAATGGAAATGAATATATTGTCATCCAGATGAAAAGATGCTTGTCGAATCACAGTACATAGTATGTAACTGAACAAAATTCTTTGGTATATCCTAGACCAGTGTTTTTCAAATTTGACAACAACATTGAGTTGTGTGGACTTCAATCTCCAACATATTGACTGAGGAATTCCAGGATTTGAAGTTCACACAGCTTAGTGTTGCCAAGTTTGAAAAGCAATATTCTAAGATCTATAAAGCATTAAATCCACTGGCTCAAGAAATTGGGTGTACAGATCTTGAAATCACCAGAAAGAATCAATTATTTGGTCCTGTAGTTTTTGAGATATTACATCTTTCAGAAATTTGGGGAGATCCTCTGCCAACAAGCTAGAAGTTGAATTCTTTTGTTTTGAAAACCGTGAAACCAGTTTCTTTTTAATTTAGATAAATTACAACAGAAATTTGCTTGATGAATATTAGACAACTCAGAGTCATAAGAGTCAACTATAATTGCCTCACTGATGAAAATTGAAAAAATACATTTTTTTAAAAAAAATGAATATCTTGTGCAAAACCCAATTTTCACATGAAACAAATCAACTCAATTATATCATGTATGGAAAGGAAAGGATGAATGAATCCAGAGGGAACAGAAATAAAAGCAAAGAGGCAGCACCAGTAATGGTGAGATGAAGGAGAAGCACACAATGGATTGCTCAAAATGTGGAATTAATTTGGATGGAATAATTGGAATTATCTTCTCTGAATTTTGATAAAGAGAGGAAGAAGACTTATCATATCTAGAATTCTTGCAGTGCCATATTTTTAAAGAAGAAAGTTCTGATAAAATATGCCTTTTTCTCCTTCCTCTTCTTTTGTCTTGCTTTGTTCTGTTTCTAAAATCATCTCTGGATGGAAGAAGTGGAAAGAAATGATACCCTTGAAATCTTGCTTGCTTGTGGGAGAAATTTTAAGAATGTGAAAAACTGAAGGGGTCAGTGAAACAACAAGGGCACCTGTAATGCTCTGTTTCTTTATGAAGGCTGCTCATCTCCTATTTTCAAAGAAAACATTCCATCTTTTGTTTTCTTTTTAAATATCTTATCCTATTTAAAAATCACTCTACTACACTCCAGCTATTTGCTACCTTTTACCTTCTCAAGGGCACAGTTGAGAACAAATACTGGTGTTTTTGTTCACCAGCAGCTAAAAGGTGTACCCATGGAGCGAAAAACATAAATAAGGGTCGATAATCTACAAATCTGATAAGAAATTTAGCAGTGCAAAAATAAGGGATGGATGGATGGATGGATGGATGGATGGATGGATGGATGGATGGATGGATGCACACACACATATACAGTACATATATATACCGGTATATTGTCAGCAAGACAAGACTATCAATTTCCCCATTGCTTATTCTTCAATGTTTTATTTCACTTCTTCTAATGTAATGGAAAGTTTCCAACTTTGGCAACTTTAAACCTGTAGACTTCCTTCTGGGGAGATCTGGGAATTGAAGTCTGCAAGTCTTAAAGTTACCAAGCTCGGACACCCCTGTTCTAATGGAACTGAAGCTGCAATCCTTTGTACGTTCACATTATTTGAAAATAAGTCTCATTAACTTCAGCTGGGTTTCAAAATCAACACACGTTGGAGCTGGCTGCATATCTTGTAATATGAGTCTGATTAGGGAGGTGTAATTTTGTGAAATATTTAAACCACAAGGAAAAGTTATTTTTCATTTCCTGTTTCGAAAGAGGTATAATTGGAGACAACAGAAATACAATCACAGACACATGCATACATTTTTGCATCATTTAACAATTCCTTCTGAGTAGTTTACAAAAGTTATGATTCAGTCAATAGAAATATGCAGTCAAATAGAAACATGTGATAAATACAGCATTATTATTTTATTACCAAATATAAATTCCATTTAAAAAAACAACCAAAAAACAGAGATGGGGAGTAGAACAATGAGAGCCAAGAACTGAAAAAAAATTACTAAGATGTTATAATGCAGCAATTTGTCCAGGCAGTCACCAAGGGTTAAAAAAAACCTGATTTGTAATATCAAGTTCCTCCTGTCTCTCCTTGGCCTGCATGATTTTGGTTTCCTAGTCTGATCTGGCTTTAAAAGCTGGCATCAGTATAAACCAGGTAAATTTCTTTAGACAGATCTTTTGAAGTGAGCAGACATGAAATGCTCCCTTTCCAAGTAACTGATAAAAAGGCCTTCTGAGCTAGAGAAAGCCAAACATTTTGATGATCAGTATATAGTACTTATGATTCCACATGAGTATTAGGCTTCAAACAGCATAAACCCTGATAGATGAACACTCTGTTGAATTTGAATTTAGAAGTCATGGGTTTCTCCTTTTTTCAAGGAAAAAACAGCTCTGAATAATTTATGTAAGTCCCTTATGGACATAAACATAAATCAACAACCTTCAAGGAATAGTTTCGAACTTAAGAAGGGATGACAAATCTAGAACAAGCATTCATAATAGATGAAACCAGCATGGGCTTCTGCAAATCTCAATGTTATGAGTAGGAGCTACATAAAATAATGAATTGTGTTTACACACACACACACACACACACACACACATTAGCTGCACACATCAGAGTTTTTTTTAATTAATTAAAACCAGGGAGGAAAGAAGGGGAATAGAGTTTGGTGTCCTATCTGTGTATTATCAGAAAGAATAAGGAGCCTTCTGGCATATAGATTAGGTTTTTACCTAATTTGCAGAAAGACCCTTTTAAATGAACGATTGTAAACTCTCTCCTCCTTTTGTGAAAATACAAGCACTGTATGTTCAAATCATCTAAATTTATTTGATAAGTGACTGTTATCCTGTGGCATGGTATTAATTCTTCTTCTAAATTAGAAGTGGGAATCAGTGGCCTCCAGTTGTCAAAGAACAAAACTTTTAATAACCTAGCCAAGAGTGAGGGATCTTCGGAGTTTTTTGCAAGGATCACAGGCTATTAATCTTATGTTAAATAATTATTATTCTGAATATTATTATTATTATTATCCCTCCTATCCCAAAACTGCCTACCAGAGATCTTTTGTTAAATATTAACATGAATCAAGACATAAATAAAATTAACTCCCTTTGTAAGTTATTATGATGCAGTTTGAATGTATTCCTTTTTAAAATTCTGCATTTTGCATGTTTGATTTATAGTGTGAATTAGCCATTGTCTTCCTTTAATCTGTATTACTTTCTCCCTTCTGCCAAATTAGGGGATGAAATGTGCCATAACCGCATGGAAACAATGCACTTCACTGCTATCCTTTGATATGTAATTCTTAGCACAGTTTGAAGACCTTCCCTTTATCACTGCCCTGCTGAGAGTGCTTAAAAAGCAAAATAGTCAGTGGGGCACAATGAAATGCCTAAATACCCAGGAGAATTACAGCCCGTCTTAAATTTCACTTGCTTACCATTTTCATTGGCTTTTCCTGTATTGAACATGCCATTCCTAATTAGCTGACACAAAGGGTAGTGAAACATGAAGAAGAGAAGGATAAGGGGAAAGGTGTGTCTGAAAGACTCTATTATCTCTTTGAAATTCTCAGTTTCCTAGTCTAAAACCATTCTTTTACTGAATAATAATACCATATTTGAAGTCAGTTTGCCAAGTTTCCTTGGACTTTCTATATATTGCAGGAATGCTTGCCCAAACAGGTATGGGTTGTTTTGATTTGTTTTTTAAACAGCCATTACTTCTTTCTGCTGTCAGGAAACAGGATGTGTGGTGTGGGCAAAGTTTTTAATTATTTATGATATAAAGCAGCAGCAAATTTTCCACAACAAAAATACTTAATTAGAAGTCTTGAAACTTTTGGGGATGAAAGAACCAATCAGTAGCATCATCTGCCCTCATCGTTATGTCAAACAAACCCTGTTGTCTTCAGCAAAGTAATTCAATTATCAATTGTTTCATTCCAAATTCTTTGATTTTAGATAGCAGCAAACAGAAACTGCATAGCCCCAGACAGATGTCAAGTATGGAAGATGGTGGGTATTGCTGTCCATGAGATTTAGTTTTCAATCAGGAAAGGTGAATGTTCTCATTCAGATAAAAGACCTTCGGTAATTTTACATATTTCTGTTCACAAGCTACAATCCCAAATGATTGAATTGTATGCTTGCTGCTTAGAAATGACTAGACAGTATAATTGGGCAATCACTTTTCAGCTTGGTTCATCTTCTTGGTGTACTCTTATATGTTGAATAATATAACTATATTTTATTTTATATGAATAATGTGTTTATGCATAAAATAAACAATCACAATGCCAAGATTCCATCCAGCTGATAAGACTTGGATCAGAATATCATGATTATTCAGTATTGATGTTATTGTAAATTATTTGATTACATAAATGGATCAACTTAGGTTGATTGCATAAAATACTTTATAATCATTGATCAAGTACTTATTTAACCCACAGAGTATTCAATCACTTTTTTTGCTAATCCCTCTGTCTATCTGGTATGTACAATACACAGCTCTTGAGTGAATTGCTCTTTCTGTAAGACAACTGAATCAATTATTTTATTTGGTAGTTAGAATGCAATGTGGATATTCTATAGGTTGTTCACTTATTGTTAGGGGTCCTTTAGGAAAGAATGTGCTCACTCAGGACAAATCTTTTTTTGAATTAAAGAGTGGAAGTGTCATTTCAATCAATATAATCTTAACCTTAACATCAAAAAAACTAAAGAACTTATAATTGATTTCAGGAGGAAGAATGATGTGAATTTGCAATTGTACATAAATGTAGAGAGTGTAGAGGGTCGGTAGTTTCAAATTTCTGGGCACTTATATGTCGGAGGACCTCTCTTGGACTATGAATGCTAATATGCTTGTGAAGAAGGCACAGAAGAAGCTGTACTTCCTGACAATGTTCAGGAAGATAAATCTATCTCAGCATCTACTTCTGTCCTACTATCGCAGCACCATTGAGAGTGTCCTGACATAGACATACTTGCATAGTATGGAAGCAGCTCTGTAGCAGATAAAAAAGCCCTACAGAGAATTATTAAAACTTTCCAGAATATCATCGGGCTTCAGCTACCAGCCCTGGATGACATTTTTGCATTTCGCTGCTCAAGGAAGTTACACATCATTCTCAGAGATTCTTCCCATCCTGCTTATGTTGAACTGTTGCCTTCTGGCAGAAGATATCAGAGCAATTAAAACAAGGACCACATGTTTTCTGAATAGTTTTTACCCCAAAGCTATAATTGCACTTAATAATGAACTTAAGGGCCACCATCAGTGAATTGTTGGATAATATTACTTGGTGCTTGGATGTTTTTAGGGAGGGGAAAATTTGGTGGATGGGGTGCATTTGGGGATTGCCGTGTGTGGGTGTGTGTTGGATCTGGTCTCTGGGTGTTATGTGAATTTCATTGTATGTGTATACTGTGTATACTCATACAATGACAATACAGTTACTATTATTGTTATTATAGTTTTAAATAATAATACTATTATTATTATAGCTTTAAATATTAAAGTGGTTTGTTTGCCTTTGCTTTCTATGGCTCTATGGACTCATGTACTATATGTTTTTAACTGGTAGGAATTCTTGCATGCTAAGTCAATCTTTCCTATTTTATTTCATTCATTTTTACTTTAAGTTTCTGTACCTGCTATCTGTAAATTGAATAGTATATTGTTTATTCCCCATTCCAGCTGCCACAGACACATTTATATATTGAAGTAGTGCCAGCCCTGTGGCCTGTAAAGTGTGTCACAGGAAGGTTTAAAACAGGTTAGCAGGCAGATAAGGCACAGAGTGAGTGCAGCATGATCATGGCAGGGCTAGAGATGACTACTGCTAGACAGGGAAGGGAGCATAGGTGACCTGTGAGGAGTGTCATTATTTTGCTTGTGAGACATCATGCGACTACAGAAGGCTTAAACTGTTTATGTGAGCCAAGTGCCCAGGTCACGATCATGGGATCATGAAGGTACTGGAGTGACCAGAACTTTGAGGACTGATGATAAGTACCACTCATTCAGTTCCATAGTAACTTTGAACAATCACTACATGATTGTTCTTAAACAAGAACAACCTGTAGTGGGGAAAATAGTTGGTGAAGAAAGTACTGATAGCATCACAGCTTACAATGGTTATTATATATAAAATTGAGTGGTAGTGAATTATATCTATAGACTTTTCAGCAAATTTGTCTACTGAACAACAACTATGGAGACTGAAAAAGGCACTTTGTTATCATATGTAATAACACAAGGAAGAGGAAGGGGTTCCAAAATAAATTCTAACAATGTAAATGACACTTTTCTTAATAACTGGACTTCTTGAATATGCAGTCTACAATGCATGCTAGCTAAATTAGATCTGCAATACATGCAATATTTTATGGCATTTTACCAGATAAAAATACATATTACCAAATATTATCATTATCAGTTATTTCTATTTTTTCAATAGTACAATTATTGTGGATTTTTCCTTTATATGAAAATTATATTTAATATACTAAGCTATAGTGCAATTCTGATAATTATTTTTACCAACTGTTGGCAATCAACATTTAAAATGCACATTTAATTCTATCTAGATATGATATTTATTTGCATAATTAACTTTTACAACATTACTTTTTCATAATGTCTTAATCTTGGGGTAATTGTTACTAATTGACATTCAGAAAAGCTAAACATTATTTAGAGTTTCACAAGTAAAAATCAAATACTGTATTATTGTGTATATTGGGCTCAGTATAATGAATAAAAATTTAGTTGTCAAAATCTAATATTGTAAATTGGAATATTGGAAAAAAGATAGTAGATAATAGGAGACAAAAAGTACTCTACAATTAGGCACAACAAACAATCACAATGTATGGTGAATGGGGCCAAGCTCTCATTCATTTTCTTTTCAACTAATAAGATTTTAATGCTGATCATTATCTGTTAGAGCAGTGAAGAAGGAAGAAAGAGGAGATATATAAGGGAATGCCACGAAGATATTCTGTCAGTAGGGAACTCCCCACAGGGTGACATGTACATCTTAAGAGGGCTCTAGAACACCCACAGAAATATAACTGATATGACAGTAAGAGGATCTATGCAACTGGTTTATCTTTTTTGAAACACATCAGACAGAAGGAAATCTCCATATATTCAAACCCCTTTACCCCATTGTAGCATTCACAAAAACAGTTGTAAACAGTGCCTTTGCTGGTAATAGAACTTGTTTGATGGTACGTTAGAAGCAGCATTAGATACTTTTATCTATTCCCTTATGAAACTGTGACATTCCTTAGCATTTCAACCATGCCTGTTAGGTTCATAGTTAATTTTCAACATTTGAGCAGTAAATGGCAGTGGGGTAGGGAAGAACTGCTAGTAAAATTGAGTACTCTGATCTTTGCTGTTTGCTAGAACTCAGCAAATTTTCTTCCACTTAAATTCTCTTAAATTTATGTAGGTTTGCTCTCCAAACTTTATCAAATATAATGACAAACTTGGCAACCAAATCTGTTGGTCTTTATGCTCAGACGAAGGGAAGATGCTGCTGAAGGTTTCAGCTATCCAACTTTACTTGTGTACATTTCTATAAACTCAAGTGCTGACAGAATTGATTTTCGGAGGCTACTCGTCTTTGAAATGTGTTGTGCAGTAGGATTCATTCCCAGTTTCCCTTAACAGATGAAAGTAAAAAAATACACTTGTCTTTGTGTTAACAAACTGTATTGAATTCCATTGAATAGTTGTGGTAGTATTGAATGATTTATGCTATGAAATCATGGTTTTCAACAAAAAGTAAATAAATCAGTTGTTTTTTTCCCCTAAGTACAGAAAATTATATATGCTGCACAAATCAACTTTCTTTTTTGCCCTGATGTTTTGTGTCTGCATATTATGTATTATCTAAGTAATATAAATCAAGCACAGATATTATTCAGATGCTCCGAAGCAGAATGTTAAATGTAGTATTGCAAGAGATGATTCTCAATTGATCAGCAGACTAGTACCATTTTGCCATCTTCCTGAGATAGATGATATATTGAGAGAAAGAAAGAAAGAAAAGAGAGAGAGGAAAAATGATAGATACATAGAAAGATAAATAGATGATAGACAGAATATACATATATCTGACTGACAGACAGACAATTTTTCTTGGGATTGTTCTTCCAGGTTAGGAAGCTAGTGGAGAAATGTGGTAGTCCGTTTTGAAATGCTGAACTGAGAACCAAAAATCATTTCCTCAGCCAAATTTGCAATAGGTCCTGTTCATTATTTGCTCGTTCTCATCCAGTACTAAAGTAAAATAAATTCATTTAACATTTTTAATATTCCTCAATAATTACCGCTGATCAATCCAAAATCAAATATTCTTGTTTGGTTCTTAATAATGAAGCTTTATCTGAAGTTTTTAATTGGGAACATTCCCAACAATTGCAACTCATTTCTAGAGTCCATAAGTCTTTATTGTAAATATC
>JANHFO010001385.1:162700-173272 GCA_032468095.1 Pareas carinatus | reverse complement strand
TCTATCTATCTATCTATCTATCTATCTATCTATCTATCTATCTATCTATCTATCTATCTATCTATCTATCTGCCTATGAACTAAGCTTCTCTTCTCTTCTCCCCTGTGGCAGTTCCTTACTCTTTCCCCACTAGTTTGATCTACAACATGACCTTAGTGATGGCCACCCCCTTTTCTCTTTAAATAGGAATTTAGCAATATATATTTAAAAGAGCATGCTTTTTTCTGCATCTATCATGGAGCTATGAAATAACAGGAAGGAAATTAGTAATATACCCGCTAATGTTTTTGAAACAATATATTTTTAATTTAAATGTGCACACTGTCCTTATGTGAACAGGAAAACTCAGAATACTAGATTAACATTCTTGATCTTAGACAGAGAAAATAATTTAAACCATAAATAGCTGCTACCAATTTTAGGCCTGCTCATGAGTTTTCATAGGACAACATCCTATAAAGTCCTGATGGAGGGAAAATACTGGAGCAACCTAACAATTCTTCCAATGTTATGTATATGACAAGCTGAGAAGGCTGAATGCTACAATGACTATGAAATGGTGCAGTTTGTTCTGTCTTAGAATCATCTTGTTCACTTTGCCTAAATGACAGAAAATAGCAGTGTTAGGCATATCTACCGTGTTTGATAGATATTGCTATCCCCTGCTATTCTTTATTCACTTTAGGAACCCAATATTCCACTAAATCTATATTCAGCAAAGGTTAAATAGAAAAAATGGGATCTATAGTGGGTACAAAAAAATCTATACACCCCTATTAAAATGTCATGTTTTTTAATATAGAAAATCAAACCAAGATAAATCACTTCCGATTTTTTTTTGCCTTTAATGTAACATATAAACTGTACAATTCAATTGAAAAGCAGCTTGAAATCTTTTAGTTAATAAAATAATGTCAAATCAAGATATTCTGTAAAAAAGCCTAAACGGCATCTTTATTATCACCACCACAATGATGTCAACTAATGCTTTTTGAATGATGCTGCTATGTAACAACAACTGAGAATCTGCAGGGAAAAGAAGAAAACCACAGCAATATTCTATCTGCTTTTTGCTAAATGGTCTTACCCAATTTTTGTAATACTGGGCTTAAATACACAGCAATTGTATCATAGAATAAGAACCCAGTAAAACAGAGCCTTAAGCTTCTGTTCATTACGTTACAGTGACTTATGTGCTAAATGGCTCGCTTAAACCATTAATCTGAAAATTGGTTGCATATTGTTTTCATAACATTATTTATCTGGATCAGAAGTAAATCTATTTAATTCCATGTAAATAAGCTTTACGCCGGGCAATTGTGTTGACTGGCCAAATTTTGTATTACTGTAGCAATGATTTCAGAACAGAAACAATGAACAGTTTGTTTTGCTAACTAATTGCTTGAGGAACACTTCCATGTTTGGCCACAAGCCTATTATAATGGAGGCAGCAGAATCACTTTTTTGTTGTTGTTTTGCTTTAATGCACTCGGTATATTACCTACTAGGAAGATTTCATAATTTCCAGGTTTTGTGCCCCTGAAAAGGCCGTTCTCACGGGTCCTCTTCTCAGTCCTTTTCCCTCTGACCTTACAAGATAGACAGCACCTCTGTGACTCTCTGCAGCTTCTCTGGCTTGTTCCTACCACTCTTCTCCTTTCCTGTTGTCAGCATTCTTGTATGTTCTTTATCAGGCATTCAGAATTAGCTTAGAGACGGTGTATATGATTCCTTCATCCTGAGCAAAGCCTCAGTATGGGTGTCAGCTTTGCACAATGGTGGGCCATCATCAGTGGATAGGTGGTATCCTCACCATAGTGAAGCCACCCATTGGGTGGCTGGCACTGTATAATTATCTTGCTTTCTCTGGATCATTTATTATTTCTGAGAACTTTGGAACGGTGGAGAGAAAAATGCATCTTTCCAAGATACAAATAGCCTGCTTGTTTCTTGGAGAAGTCGCTGGCATTGTCACTCTGGAGGGAATGACAATATGCAAGTCAATCAGCTATCCCCTTTAAGACATTTCCAGGCATGATCCGGTAATGTCCTTCTGTTGGGACCAAGATATTTATCTGGATTTTGAAAAGATCCAGACCTAGAATGGACTTTCAGTATACATTCATTTAAGAGACTCCAGTATTCAAATTAAACAAAAAAAATAGTGAAAATATCCTCTGCCCTTTCCTTTCCTCCCCTTTTGAAAGAATAAAGTCAGGGATCTTGGGATGAAAACAATGATAATTACCAGCCAACAGGATAAAAGTTCTGAAATAAATGCAGAATCTCCATTATCATCTCATTCTATGGTATTTAAACACATTACAGGAACAGAGAATCATCTGTTAGTTTTTGTACTTTAGGTAGTAATTAGGAGTAAGTTATCATTTAATGCTATTTTCAGCCATCACGGTTCTATATATAATTTTCTGTACTAGCCCAATAGGCACACCTTGTCCAGAACTGCATCTCTGGCATGGGAAAAAATATCCCTGTTTTTCCACTCTGTTTAACATTTGTTTACTGTTGTGTTTTCTTTCTACAGATCTGAGAACAGTCGGTTCATGCCTGTTGTACATTCATGTACATGTGCTGGGTAGAACTATGTGTGGCCCTGCCCTCACATAGCATATATACACTATGTACATAGGGAAGGTTACAAAGGGGAGAGAATTAGTGTTGCAGTATTCAATTACCAGGAGAAGAACTTTGAAAGCCAGAAAAAAGTATTTCATTTGTACACTTACTGTGTCACTCTATTTGCTCGGCTCCTTACATGATCTCTCAAAGCCTAACTGCCAATATTTATTTATTTATTATTAAATTTATACGCTGTCCATCTCACTTTCCAAAGAGATTCTGGGCTATGAAAATCTGTCATTGATTTAGAGATTCAAACATATCAATCCTTATCAGGAGTTTCTCACTTGAAAAACTCAGAAATTAGTGCACATATGATATTCAATGGCCCTTCCATACAGAATTTTCTACAAAGCAAAAAAATCTCTTGCCAGTTTAAGATTATAATAGCAATAGAACTAAGACTTATATACTGTTTCATAGTACTTTACAGCCCTCTCTAAGCAGTTTACAAAGTCAGCATATTGTCCCCAATAATCTGGAACCTCATTTTCTGGACTTGGAAGAGTCAACCTTGAGCCAGTGAGAATCAAACTCCTGGCAATCGGCATTTTATCCACTGCACCACCATTGCTCTTCAAATAGCAAAGTGATCTACATTAAGAAAAATTACATAGGCAATATTTTTATTCAAGTACTGTGAAAGAAAAGCTTTGCTCCCATAATTCTTATATGAGCCAAATGTGGCTGATAAATGCCAAATATGAATTTTAATAAATTCCTGTCTCCACAGTCAACAGGAACTTGGGCTTGTTAAAATTTGCCAGGACTGTGATGAATTTCAGATTGATACTATTAAACTGCTATTCAGGAATGATTTTATTACAAAATAATAATGAAAGGTGCTGTCTGAAGGCAAAACATTGTCCTCAATCCAGATCACCTTTCCTCCCATGATTCTACTAATGAAAGTATGGAGACATCTCATTCACCTTTGTCAAAGGACATATTCTCATGTTGTTGCTTTTGTGAAATCTCCTGTAGGCAAAAAGCCTAAATTCGCCTTCAGCCGTTCTTTTGTTAAGGCAAATTCTCTCCTTTTCCCAACATAGGCTTGCTGTACAAATTCCAGGGATATCTCATGGATAATATTGCTGAAAATATAGTCAGGGCTAGGATCTTCCCACCAGTTATTACACACCCAAGGCTGCTGTTGCAACAGCCTCACTCCTACCTTTATCTCCCAGTCTCTAAGCATTCTCCCCATCCCACTGGGCTTTTTTGGATTGGGCTTCTGGACCCCTGTTTTCCAACATGGCATCTGCATTGTTCATTTCAGGGACACAATTACACAAAAGGAAGAAATGGTGTTTCTTAAGATCAGCTGGAACTCAGGTCTGTCTTGCATATACCAAACAGCTCAGCCAAGTAGCTGGCATTGAGTAGAAGAACATCTGCACAGAGTATAGACTAGACCTTTCTAAGTCCTGATGGGAGATCCCACAGAAGGTTGTGGAGAATAGGAAAACTAAGATTCTATGGGACTTCCAGATCCAGACAGGCAATCAGCTACTAACCAATCAACCAGACATCGTGGTAGTAGATAAGGACCAAAAGACAGCAGTGGTGATGGCAGTGTCCAGTGACAGCAACATCAGGAAGAAGGAACTAGAGAAATACCAGCGCCTGAAAGATGAACTGGAGAGGATGTAGAAAGTAAAGGTCAAAGTGGTGGTAGGAGCATTTGGGGCTGTGACTCCTAAGCTGGAAGAGTGACTCCAAGAGATCCCAGGAACAACATCAGAGCTCTCTGTCCAGAAGAGTGTGGTTCTAGGAGCAGCTACGTTCTTGCACCGAACCTTCAAACTCACAGGCCTCTGGTAGAGGATCCGAGATTGAGGAAGACAAATATCACCCATAAGAAATTTTTAAAATTCAATTACATTAATATAATTTCAATTAAGAAAGCAAATATTTTCACCTGCAGCAAATGATAGTCAATTACTTCATTGGTGCTTGGGAGCGCATTGTGATGTATATGTGAATATAGTCAGGGTTAGGATCTTATCATAGCTTCTTTTTTTCTTTCCATATCACAAAATCCTTCTGACTGAAAAGACTTGTTTAGCTTTGCCTCCATTTCATGCCAGCTAGTAATCTTTCGAGGCCATAATCATTGTGTATCCCCCCTCAATGCTGTTTCCCAAGGCCTGTATTTATGCTTATCAAGACCTTCCTGTTTAGTTCCTATAAATTAAACACTTGTCGGAATTTACAGTTAAGCTTAAAGAAATCCCATCACAGATTAATATATGCTTTCTGAAAGTCAAACTTGGGAGGTCCAAAATAAATAATGTGTAGTTATAAAGGATTTTACTAAATCAGTAAAATGTGAAATGCTGTGGAATTAAGGATAATGACTCAAATGAGAATTTGGCTTTTCCAGTTTCAGTGTAATTGGCATTCTCAAAAAATTAACTACACAGTTCAATCAGAGCCCAACAATTTCGCTTCCCGGGTCATATTTTAATAGATTTATCACATGGAGTAATTCTGACTGCGGTTTTTAAATTCTTAGAACTACGATAGATATGAAACCCATCTGAGAAAACTTCCTGAGAACCAGCTTCTCCATGGAAAATCTAGACTCCACTTTTTGTAAATTTACTTATGCCTGGGTTATTCTTTCATTAATGCACAGTAGAAACTTGAAAAATAGAAACTGTGAGTTATGTCACTAACTAGACCATTGACCTATATGGATCTGAGCTTTTTAAGAATCTGGGTGATATGGTATGAGCTCTTTTCATCTGATTTCAGACCTAGGTTTGAAAAAATATGGATGTGCATTTTACTACCTGAACTTGATACTCCCCAGAGATGTTAGGAGTATAACAACTAAAATTCCCAGTCTCTTGACTAGGAATTGTAGCAAATGTCATTCAAATATATCTAGAGGATAGTAGTTTGGAGATTGCTAGTCTACATTACGAGAGAAAGTGATTTTATTTATTACACCTTCCTGGATTTCTCAGAGACTTTTAGTATTGTTAATCCTTCACCCTCTCCGGACTGAGAACTGTAGACACCATCTTGCAGTGATTCTTTCTAGATGGAAGATTCTAAAGACAGCGCTAAGAAAGTTTATTTTCACAAAGGAGTTTTTCCTCCAAAATTTTTCAAGATTCAGTTCTCCCCGTCTTTCTTTCTGCATAGCATTACCAACATATCATAGGAGAAGATTTTCCATGAGGCTGGTATCAAGTATGTCTTGGCTTAGAAAGCTCTGGCAAAAGTTGCTAACAATCCAAAGTCATAAATTGACTATCATTCCAATACAGTCTGAGTTAATGTTTTTTTTCAACAAACAATAGCCAGGCCAAGTTCAGAGGGCAAGACAGAAAGTGTTTGTCAAGTCCAGCTGAAAGATCAATTTTTCCAGGAACAAAACACTGAGTACAAGCAATGAAAATTATGCCACGCCATATTGCATTCAGAGTCTTAAATGCAAGTTCCTAGCCCTTTGCCAAGCAAAGCTGAAACATGTCAGTTCTGTTTATCAAAACTGAGCTTATTTGGAGCAGAGCATCCTGCCTATGGTACCAGGTTTTCCTCCAACTCTCTGGTCTCTGGCCTCCTACATGAAGTGGCAGCATTTCATAGCCCAGATGATGGGAACTAAGCCTCTAAGGATAGAATGAGAAACAGCAGGCATTATTACATATGTCTTATCAGCAGTGCTAGAGTCTGAATACTAGGTTTCATCTGTCCTAGCAAGGCTTATCACATGTTTTTTCTTCATTTGAAAATGATTTATAAGCATGGTAAAGCATGTGGTTTTTTTCAGCAAGTATGTGACTATGAATCCATGTCTGCCTTCCGTGATGTGTATGAATATAGCTGGCTAGATTAGATAGTGCTATGACAGCTATAGGGAAAAATTTGTTGTTAATGAGAGAGAGTCTCTGAAGAGGAACAAGTTTCTGGATTGCTCAAGAAGGCTGTTAGTGGGTTCAACACTTCATTTCTAAGGAATCGAACATCATTCTTCCTATGAAGTCCTATAGAGTTTATGTTTTTATCATTGGCGTAATATTGTATACCCCAGATGTACATGATTCACCCATAAAAGCAGATTGAAAGCTTCAAACCACACAAAATGTCAATATTTGATCACAGGTATTTGAAGCTGACTTTCTCACCTATTGTAATAAATTCATTTTACTTAGGTAAAGAGATATTTATATCTTTGAGTAACATCCAGGGGTGAAATGCATGCTATCTGTTTAGCTATTTTTCCTTTCTGTCACATTTAAAATTATATTCTGTATGTTTTGTTCAATTGTAGCTACCACCACATAGGCTTTTTAACACCCTTACTTAGATTGTAAACAAAGAATTTAAGAGGTCAGCTGTATAGATAGAAACACAACGGTGTTATTGGAGGCATAATAAAAGCAGACATTTAGCACTATTATTTGTATAATTCACAACTAACTGAACTAATACTCACTGTCCCCCACCAAAAAAACCCTCTTCTACAGATACATAAGATTTAGAAAACAGACCCTTTGTTTTGTTCTTTTTGATTTAAATTGTATGATATTATTGTTGATTTTACAAAGCCTGGTTTAATAGTATTTTTTTAAGAAAAGATTTTTCTTTTATTTTTACATCTTTAAAAAAATAGCAGGAGTAATCATGCTAATTTAAAACACAATGCTAAAATAAACTTGTCTCATCTGGCAGACAGAAATATTTGCCATATAAATCCAATACCTCCCAGCGAGCATCTCATCAAGTTGTCTAAAAGCTGCCATGCAGGTTAGTGAGAATGTTTTGTCTAAAGCTCAAAGGGAAGCTGACAAAGACGAAAAGATGTGACGCCCATTATATATTTTAACCCAAACAAAAGAGGCTGATAAATGCAATCTGCTGAATTATACCATAGGTCTATCAAATGTTTCTGGCCACAGTTAAACAGATACTTCTAGAAAGTTCACAGAAATATAGCAGGGCAATACACATTTTATTTATTTGTTTCCAGTATCTGGTATTCAGCAGTATTTCATGTCTCTTAAAGAGATTGAATTGGAAGAGATTTAATAAAGGCAGGTTCACATACAATATTTCAAGCTCTTACTTGGCCATTGATAACCCATCAGGGACGACAGTTCAAAAGAAGGCAAAACCAGGTCAATCTAACACATTGTGATCTTCTCCACATCCAGAGCACACATTTAGTTCTGATAGACAAAATAAAATCATAATTTTGATTCATTTTCAGATTTATTACAAAGTTCCTCTCTGTTTGCAAAACGGGGTATTTTGCATTAGAGTTGTCCCTTGGGACATCCAGTTTAGATTTTTCTTGTAGTTAAACATTTGAATGGAATATGAAGGAGAAAAGTCACGGAAGGAATTCTCACAATAGAAATGCATCCTGCCTTATTATGACATGAGCTCTGTGGAGATGAATGTTTCGTTTGACAAAAGACCTGATAGTAGAACCTAATTAGCAAACACTGTCAAAGACCAAGAAGCCGGGATGCTCAATAAAAAAAGTCTGATCTCAAGAAATGAAAATAGAATATAGGCTACGCACAAGCTGAATCACTCTTATAGGATTGTGTATATTATCTCACATATATGAACCTATGGAGACATGTTCATATGCCACTGAGTAAGTTAAGATCAATGAGAATGATCCTATACACATTGCTTGGAGGTAATGAGATCAGTAGAAAAGGATAAGACATCTTTTTGTTTCTGATCTGCAGTGCCAGAACAAGTGTTATTACATATTCAAAGGAAAATACAATATGCTGAAGAGTTATTTAGGAAAACTTGATTGGATAAAGATGAGCATAGTATTAAATTTGGAGGAAGAACTATCAATAATATGCACTGTGTTAAATATGCTATTCTGCAAGCTCTAGTAATTTAAGTCCAGGAGAACAGTGAAAATATGAGATGAAAATTAAACACAAAAGAAAACCAAATTACGGAAACAAGTGTAATAGTCAGCCTTAGACAATGAAGATACTAAAGTGTTGGTTTCTGTCTTTTAATAACAACCATCTACACTAAACAAACCAGTTGTCAAAAATATGTCAAAAAGAACACTTTTGGGTTGAAGATGTTGGAGAATACCATGGGCAGTCTCCAAAAACAACAACAACAATGACCCCAAAGCAATGTATCATCAAAGAAATAAACCTAGAATTTGCACTCAAGGCACAAATGACAAGATTCAGATGATCCTACTTTGGACACATTATACAAAGATCCACCTGTCTAAAAGTGCTAGGAAAGGTAGAAGGAAGGAAAAGGTGATAACTAGCAGAAGGATGGATAGATTCAATTACATCAGCAATGGTTGATCTGAAAAACCAGACTGGGCACAGATCATTCTGAACTATCCATATGGTTGCTAAGAGCTGCTAAGAGTTGGTAATGATTTGATGGCATAGAACGAATCAATCAGGAAAATAATATAATTGATGTTAAGGCCATCAGTGTAATATCCTGTAAATTGCATATATGCAGGTTGGATGTTTTAAAACATATATAAACACATCAAGCTATGATTAAGGTTAGGGGTAGGTGAGGTACTGCAAATGTGACAAGTGTTTGAAATCTTATAGAGAAATTAGACCTTGGGGGAGATCAGCTGTGTTTTGCCATCCCAGCATCATTTATTCTTCTGAAGTTTTTTCAAGGTCAGATATTACTGATTTGCAAGAGCTGGTCTCAAAACCAGACCCGACAAATAGTGAAGCAGAAAGAGGAGCTGTTTTTTTAATAATTTCTTTTTAAAGTCTTATCAGGACCCACATAATTAGCATAAAGTCTCCAGGGCACTACAAGTTCTATAAAAGTGACCCCCAAACTTTTGGGCATCAGGGACTGATTCCATGGGAAAAGGTATTTCTGCGAGCCAGAATTCTCTGTGTTTTAAAATAAAGAATGTAGACATTTTATTAAATTTCCATCATGTATTAGAAAAGTCTATGATTCAGCTAATGAAATCAGCTAAAGGAAATTATTATGAAATTTTTAACAGCATGACTTAAAAGCTCTAAGTGTTTTGAAGTTTTTCTGTTTCCAAATAAAATGCAAGCCTGGAATTAAATACATCTGTATCTGCTCCTATGCCTATGTGTATGCAGAAACACACACATACACACACACACACACAAATCTCTCCTCAGAGAGTGGGGAGATAATTTATCAGTAGATGTATTCTAGCAAAATCCAGTGTTGCTCCATCCACATCTGTTCGCCAAATGTAAATATGGCATTTTTCGCAGCACCTTGATCATACAAATATCTAAAAATGAATCTGCAACTGATTTATTTCTAAGTAGTTCATTTCCTGCTGACATTAAAAGATTCTCTACAAAAGTCCATGTAAAAACTCAAAGTTCATCCTTCTAGCCTGCCTTTTAGCTTATCACATAACCAGACATATTGCAGCCTGGGTGACTTGTAACAACTGAAAGGAATACGCAGAAAAAGGAATGTTCTGCATCCATCTACATATACTGTAGATGCTGGTACATGTCAGCACATGCATAGTGCCATTGGAAATATTAAGATCAGAAAAATATGTGATTTTATAACAATTAACAGATGCACTGAATTCCTTTTCTCCCAACCTCCTCCAAAACGTCTTTACAACCATTATTTGCTGTTCTCAAAATAATGCAAAACCCTACCCAGTTCAGAAATTTTATAGACTGCTTTTACAAGAGACTTTGCTTTCCTCTTTGCATTTCCTGGGAGTCTACAAGGTTACTATATTAACAAATATAATGAACATTTTAAAACTCCATATGCATTATGTCTCTCTCGCGCACACTTTTATTGTAAAGAAAACAATAGCAGGAAGGACAATCAGTATCAAATCTCTATATATAAAAATGGAACGACATGTTTGTTCCTGGTAGGTAATCTCGAAAAGTACTGCACACATTCACTCCAAACTT
>JANHFO010001385.1:117243-129179 GCA_032468095.1 Pareas carinatus | reverse complement strand
GGTAGGTAGGTAGGTAGGTAGGTAGGTAGGTAGGTAGGTAGGTAGGTAGGTAGGTAGGCAGGCAGGCAGGCAGGCAGGCAGGCAGGCAGGCAGGCAGGCAGGCAGGCAGGCAGGCAGGCAGGCAGATAGACAGACAGATTCATTTTGAAAAATAGTTTTTTTATTATGATTAAAGGTAAAATGCAAAATTAGTAGCTGTTTCTGCTTCCGAACTTTGCATGTTTCCTCATGATGTCATATTTACATAATTCAACAATTAATTAGATAGCCTATTTAATCTATTAACCTGTTACAACCCAATGGTGACAAAAACATAGTCTGATAAGCAGTACCATCATTCATTAAAACCTTAATACTTAACATATAGATAAAGAGATAATTAAATAATTAAAAAAAACATTTGGATTAAACAGACTATTTCTTAGAAAATGTTGAGTAGACAAATGAATAAAACATAGCTTTTTATGCATCTTCTTGAGCAAGTGAATAAAAAAATTTGCAGCAAGGTGTAGAATTAAAAATATTAACATATTTAGCATTTGAATGTAGTCATTTTCTTTTGTGCAATAACTTTCCAATTTAAATGATAGCAGGCAAGTACAAAGCACACACATACACATATTAACGCACATGTACACACTTGCAGTGTGTAAGTATTGCTGCAAGTCATGCTGGTTAAACTACTTAACTTCAGATATATGCAACTTTATTGTTCAATTATGAAATGAGTTAAATGCCTATAGAAAAAATATGAATTGGTTTTCTTTAAGGATCTCTCAATTCTAGAAGTAATATATATTTATATTCTTAAAATACATGTGTATTAAAAAGATTATTCAGGAGAGATTTCCTAGTTTTATGCCAACATCAAATGGACTACTCTAAAGAGGTTTTTTGACATACAACTAAGAATGGTTGAGCTATAAATCAAATAATAGTGAGGGATTAACTCTTCTGAATACAACAGAGCTTTGAAATACACATGAGTTTGTCTTTAAAAAGCAGTCAGCCAAAATGAAAGCTTTTAAACTGCAAATCTATTCCCAATTACTAGAGAACTCTGGAATACACTTTTGAAAGATGGCATTGACAGTCTCCTACATTTCAGTAAGAAACTTAAGTAAATACTTGCACTTCTTCCTTGAGGTTTGAAAAATGGCAAGAGAGAGACAGGGCTGCATCTTGTGTGTGTGTGTGTGCTTGTAGAGTACCACAGAACTCAGTGCTTTATTTGCTCCTTTTTAATATCTATGTAAAACTGCTGAGCAAGATCATCAAATGAAGTATCTTCACTATAGAATGAAGTATCTTCACTATGCCAATGCTATTGAACTTTGCATCTTAATTCCTTGTGACCCTAGTGATGTTGTACCTGCCTTCCCATAGTGCCTGGAGGCTATGGGGGTCTGTGGGGGGGGGCAACAGGCTTCAACTGAGCCCTAGCAAGACACAATAGCTGTGGGTTCAGCTATTCAGGGTTTTTAGTTCTGGATAGGGTTGCTCTGTCAGTTGGCCTGGGACCCCAATAGGGGCACACTACATTGTGGTGGCTGACGGGGTAGAGAGAAGATCTCAACCCCCATGTCACCCATCCTCTCGATTTTTAGGTTTCTATTTAATCTTCTTAATTTTAATCACTTTATAAACTGCCCAGAGTTGCTGTGTCAGTGAGATGGCATAAAAATGTAATAAGCATTTCTTCTGTCTGTAAAATAAATTGAAAACCACACTATTTTTATTGGGCTGTTCACTGCAGAATTTCAGCAGCATGACCTTGTGGGACTTTGAAGTTCATAAAAAAGGACCTAAGAGCTAGTTGCCCTATTGTTGGCCAAATGCCAACCCTGGGTCATTTGCCCAGCTCAATGGGCCAATTATTCATGCAGAGGCAAGGAAAGTGAAATTAAAATTCAAAGAAGCAAAGGGGAACTTTTGCTGACAGTTTCAGCAAAAACAAAGAGGGATCCTGAATCAGGTTAATATCAGGCTTTTCTACTGTTTGTACAAGATTACAGTTTCATTCAGTGGTCATTTGCTACTTGTAAGTTTGCTTGCTGTGTCCACAATCACATTTTGCATCTCATACTATTCTTAGCATGATGTTTGTACTGCTCATCTAAATATTTAATATCTAAATATTTAAGGATCACACTTTTAGGTGAACTTTGTTCAACTCCAGACCTCTGCCTGAACTTTTTGCCCACAGTTAAACTAAACACTACATTATCTTCCTTTATTCCAGTAAATGGGCTTGCTTGCAAAATTTCTTAGGAACATTCCTCAACCACATCCTCCTCTCCATAAAACTAATATCCCCCTGTATGTGGTCTATGCCCTCAGCATTTCCTAGCAAGTATCTATGTTAATTGTCATCTGTGGCTCACATTATCAGTTTTTGCTAGCAGGCTTCTGTCTATATTAATTCTTATCTATAGTTAACATTATCAGTTTCTGCTGGCAAGCTTCTATGTTTATCTAACCCAGGTTGCTGAATCTTAGCACAAATGAGGTGGTTCAATATAGAGTCACTCAGGGCATAGCCCTGACTGAAACTCTTTCATTAGCTGAAGTTTTAGTACAAGACCTTCACTACCTTGGTTTATTCAGAAATCTTCACCATTCACTTACAGTTAGCAGATATTAAGAAGATCCATATTTATGACTTTAATGTATGTCTTCAACCAAAAATGGCAACTTTAGTTTTAAACATGCAATGTTTATTTTGATTCCACTCATATATCACTTTCATCCACCCTTTTCTTTAAAAAGGACACTTGTTTTTAATTTTTTAAAACAATATCCTTTTATCCACCCTGAACCCTACAGAGCAGCACTGTGGGGCATGAAATATGTTATTTTTTAAAATATATATATATATACTACAACCATCATGTCTTAAAGAACATTGGGGCTCACTAAGTGATGATATATTAGTTGTGGACACTATCACATTTCTAAAACATTTAACTATTTTTAAAAAAATATTTGTCTGCACTGATTGCAGGATTCACTCACAACTATTCTTACTACTTGACATGGATTCAGAACTACCCTTTCGTTTGTTTGTAGAGTGAAGCCCTACCCAAGAATGAATTTTTCCTCAGTTTGTTGAACTCTCAGTTACTCTGCTGATGTAGGAGACCAATGAAAAGGCACTATTTCAAGATTTACATTCAAGACATAACAATACCTTCCAGTATCTCATAACAACCATCATCAGAAAGTGTGCAGAAAAGAGCAACAAAATCATATGGTTAATGGGGAGGAGGGTAGATATGTCTAGCCTATCAAAGAGAAGTATTGGGGGGACATGATAACTGTCTTCCAGTGCTTGAAGGGCTGTCACAAAGAAGAGGGCGACTTATTTTCCAAAGCACCAGAGAGCAGAACAAGATTAATGTATAGAAGCTTGTTAAAGAGATACTCAATCTAGAAGTAAGGAGAAACTTTCTGACTTGAGAACAATTAATCAGTGGAATAGCTTTTCTCCCAGAGTTGTGGGTGCTCCATCACTGGAATTTTTCCAAAATACACTGGACAACCTTGAGCCAGTGAGAATTGAGCAGCCAAACATTTGCTGCTTACAAGCTGACAATCCGAATCACAAAAGAAAAAAGGGATGGCAAAGAAGAAGAAGAAAAGAAAATCTAAGATACTTAAGATGACCATCTGGAAACCTCTCAGAGAAAACGGAAAAGTGGGCTGAGCTGCTCTTTCTGGAGGGATCTTGGAATGCTTCCCATCTCAATGTACTTTATGATTATGAATGTATCTTATGATTGCAATCACAGTTTGTTTATTCTATGTATGTAGGTATAGAGCATGTACACCAGAGACAAATTCCTTGAGTGTCCAAATTCCTTGACCAATACATTCTGACTCTGATTCTGATTCTACATCCCTGCTGTGATCTGCAGAAATAGCAATAATCTTTTGAGAACTAAGCCCCAGATACCTCTACTTAATCACAGAATCAGTCTTGACAGAACATCTAAAAGTGGTCCTCAAAACTGGTCTGTTCAGATAACTTCTAAAATCTGACATTTCTTTTTTTTTTGGTAAGAATTTTATTCATTTTTATGCAAAAAACAAAAACAATGTGCTTACATATTTCAATCAACATCAACCAACTGGTTACATTTCAAACTTCTTTTAGTGTTTATCAAATTTATTAAACCTATTTCACACCTACTTCTTCCATCTCTTCAGCCATCTATCCAGTTTTTTAAATCGGTTTCCAAAAACTTCCAAATATTTTCTTGTTTTTTAGGACACTCTAAATTAATTATTACATAATTCACAAATTAGCAATTTAACAATTTTGAACATCATAGCCATTTAACTAATATTATAATTATATAATTCTCCAATATTCTCCAATTTTGTCTTTTTTCCATATTAATCTTCTCATTATAATCATGGTCATTTAAACTCCAATCCTGATACTGGTAAAGTTCTAGAGTCAGAGACTAATCTCATATAGTTGTTTTTTTCCCTATCCATTTTTCCAATATATAAAAAAGAAAAAAGAAAAGATGCAAGTTCTATGAGCTTATTCCCTTCACTTAAAACATTTAGATTAAACATGATCTGTGTAAAAAGAAAAAAGAATTAAGAAATAAAAAGAAACAATTGCTTAAACATTAATTATCTTATACCTAATACCTAAAATCTGACATTTCTGTTCAGTTGGTGGGGGAGAGGAGGAGAAGGAGTGGGAAAGCAACCATCATTTCAAACATCCTTAAGCATCTTTCCACCATGACTTTGCACTTAGTTCATTGCTCCAATGAAATAATTCGCACCTTTCCTTACACTGCAGGTTTGCTCTACTAGGGGATGCCTAACACATCTCTCTGTCAGTGACAGAGCTCCCTGGAGAGCTGAGTAAGTGAGCTAGCATTATTCCTTATCCCCAACCTTCAGCTTAGCAACTGCTTTGTTGCAGAGCAAGTGATTCAGTTGACAGTCTCTTGATGAATTATTCAGGAGGACTGGGAGTACCAGGACTTGGCCTCTTGCCAGCCATGGATGCTAAGTTACATAAGACAAAAAGCAAGAGGCTGCTGATTGCTGTAAACAGCTATTCTCTTTGTGAGCATTTTCAAATGCTTCCTTCTTTCCTCCCCGCAGTAAAGGAAGTTTCATTGGGGCTTTAAAAATAAATTTAGCCCAGTCAAAAGCTCTTGCCTCAGCTTGTCAAGTTATTCAAGGGCAGAACAGTGACATCTCATCCGCAGGGAACAGTTCAGTCCAGCTTTTCCCCAGCTTTGGAATAACTTGACTCTTTAATGGCAGCTGGGCACATTTGCTAGCAGTTGCATGACAGTGACCCCTAACGGAAGAAGGATTTGTAGGACTGGATTTCCCTCCATCATTGGTTGTTGCTTTTGTAAGGAAAATGTTAATCAAAACAAGCCAATCTCAGTGGCCCTGGAGAATTTGCAGTAAGAAAAAATGAAAAAAATATGGCATTAAATCAGTTCTTGAAAGTGTCAACATAGCTATTTGAGTCCAATGGCAAATTTTCTTAAACACAGAAATTCAGTGAAGGGGGGTGGGGGGAACATCACAGCTATTAAGAACAAGTTTCAAGCACCAAGGCCATCAAGACTGAATTTATAGCCTGGAAAACCATCAAGTGATAAGGAAGGATGGCACAACAGTCATCCATCAATTCAATTAATTTTATTACCCAATAATGGAACTCTCTATCCCACAACAGTTCTATTATTGCAAAACTAGTTCATAGGCAAGTCTCTCAAGGAGCTGCTTTCATATTGCCAGACAATACATTATACCCAGTTGTGCAAAGTAGACAATAAAAACAGGCTGAGAATGAAACTGTAACTCGATTTTAAGAGCAATGCTCCTGAAAAGTCAAGTCTTATTGAAAGTAGCAGGCTATTTCATGCTGTCTAGGAATTTTGGAAATTGTAATCCTAAAATATCTGGAAAATAGAAGATGTTGCAGCCCTTATCTCAACATGCAAACTCACTGGCTATTGCTATCCAACGAGGAAGGAATAACTGTAGTTTCTACATTTTCACATTCAAGATGTATTCCAAAATTGAGTGTCACCTTAAGCTGTGGTTGGAGGGACTCCTTAGAGAGGTCATTCCTTAGATGTTCACCTATTCTCAGAATAGTTTGATCTCCATCAAGCTATTTTTATGTTAAGGTGGTTTCAAATGTGTATATTCAGTATCTCCAGTTGTGTTTTTTTACATTTTCTTGAGCTGTTGCTGCCATTTAATGGACTGGTCAAAGCAATTCTCTCACCTTCATAACGGAAAAGGGTAGGAAATCCAGTGGAAGTACATTGCTTAGGAGAATAAGAGAAAATTAAGTCAATAATTATTTGTCTCATGAATTCATCACATTTCACTGTTAAGACAAAATCTTTATTGTATCATTGAAATCTACATATTTTGCTTTTTTTTCTGATGTCATCCTCACTAAAAGGAAGCAAGTCTTTCTTTTTCATGGAAATCTCAATTCGTATTGAATTTTTCCACAAGAAGAATCTTTTCTTTTCTTCTCTCTTCTACATTTTCAGTTTGACTGATTTTTCAATCAGGAAGGATATTCATAAATTGTGTCCACTCAATTGAAGGTTTAAATATTAAATGTCTCTGTGCCATAATTCCGGACATTTATTTCCTCCTTTTGGAAAATAAACCATGGCAATGCCCTACTTTTGACTTCTGTGGTTTTAAAGGAGCTGTTGTTATTTATAGATTAATTTTTAGATTTGGCACACTCTATCGGAATGTAGACCTGATTGCTGAGACTATGAAAAACAGATATATATTTTTTACTGAAGAGTAAAGGCTAATAAAAAGAAACATATGAATGTCTGAAGAAAATGGCAAGTCTTGTTTTTAATAGATTTTAATAGATCATTTTCAGATTTTCATTGTTCTAACACAGAAAAAAATCACACTAAAGATCACATGAAGGAGCAGAGATATACATAACATAGCAAAACAGGACTAATGGCTCATTCTCAGACTAGCCGTGGCCACCAAAACATTTTTCAAGATTGCAATATTTTTTTTAAGTACAGAGATTGAATTAAAAAAATTGTGGGTTTTCAGGAGTGATAGGCATTCTTTCATTTTTAAACATTTATTAAACAATGAAAATATTTTAAAAATTGTAACAATACGAACAATATTTCCTCGTGGCACCACCTCATGTGTCTCTGCGGGTTCAAACCAGCATAAGCTCCTAGCAACAACCCAAACTAGTCCCTGTGGTTTACTTAGCAAGATTTTAGAAATCGTTTGCCATTGCCTGTTTCCTAGGGCTGAGAGAAAATGACTGGCCCAAGGCTACCTAGCTGGCTTTGTGCCTGAGGCAGGACTAGAATTCATAATCTCTGCTTTCTCCCTTGGTACCTTAATCATTACTCCAAACTAGCTCAATCAACTGATCAGGATAGGTAAATTCTCAATGTCTCCAGAAGCTTTTCTAAAAACCCATGTCTCCAAAATTCTTCAGAAACCTAAAATGGTTTAGATATCAAGTGCAGACCATCACTACAAGGTCTCATGCTTGGGAACCCTGTAGAGCTTTTTCTCCCAGATCTTACCAAACTTATTATTTATATTACAGGGAATGAAAAACTGAACCAGTGAAGCCTGTGAAGTCTCTTGATTTAGATCTGAGACCAAATTCATCAGAAAAAAAGAAATCAACAATGTTTAAACATTGTTGCAGATATTCAATAATTACAATTAAATAAATAAATTTGAACTAGAAAACCTCAAAGGTCCCTTCCAACCTTGTTATTCTTTTAAATAAATAAATAGTTAAACACATAACTAAAAATAAAAGTTGCATATTTTCAATAATTTCTTCAGCCAAAGGACATCCAAGGGGTTAAGTTTAGATTAGAGTCAAAAATATCAAATATGCGTGCAGCACATATTACATGGACATAAAAAGAGGAGACTTAGATTAACCAGTCATAACCCACAGTTTGACACTGTTGATTTCCTCTGAAGATGACATGTTGGCTGAGGAATTCTGGGAATTGAAGTCCACAAGCCTAAAAGGGACCAAGATTGGAGACCTCTGTTCTAGAAGAATATTGGGCTACATGGTTTTCATAATTTTACCACCCATATATGGCATGGTAAATTTTGATCACAATTTTGAATCCAGCTTTCTTTCATTTTTCTAAAATGTGTGGAGATAGAAACAATCAAGGACAAATGGAAATCCAGTTTTTTCCAACATACTTCCTTACAGTCACTAATTGACTGTGCCTTATTTCTTTATGATGTCTTCTAAAGGCCAGCTTGTGAATAATGGTATAACAACTGACTAATACATCCAGAAATTATTTTGACACAGCGTTGTTCCATTTTTTTTCCTACTAAAAAATAATGACAGAAAAAGAAGGGAGGCTCATAACAACTTTTTTTCCTAAGAAGCAGAAAATTTATTTTGTTTTGAAAATGTTAGAAGAAAAGTAACATGAGTATTACACAAAGGAGATCAAGTACAATTAATAAAAGCAATCTCTTTCTTCCAGTTCTGAAAATTAATCTAGCATCACAAGAAAGAAGGTTCGGCTTCTTTCTGGATTTAATAAAAACAAACGAAAGTTCATGTCCTATTGTTTTTTAAGATGACATCTGGTCAAAATCTCAACAAAAGAAGGAAGTATCTACAGCCAATCAGATGTTGCATATATTTATTATACGGTATGCATTCCAGTGGGACTATCAGAGTAAATGATATCAATTCATCATCCTTTTGGATAAATTCAATAATCTCTATCACAGAATCATCCAGGAACAGACTCTTTAAAAAAGAATAGCTAAATAACTCTTCCCAGGAATTAATTAAGAAGACATTCTGACGCACTTAGCTGTAATGCAAAGGTCTGCAAACATGAAATTGCAATCAACATTTTACAGGTTATTGAAGGACAGAGGACTTCGACGATGAGGAAAGGAGTTGCTGGATAATATTATCTGTATAGCACGATATTAAATGTTATATGAGACCTTCAATTGTACTATTTTTGTGTAACTATGTAAAAGTAATGTCTCGCAGCACTTGATGGATTCCAGCATGAAAGCTACCTTTACAAATAGCTCTGGCTGTCTGAAATCTCTGAAATGAAGCTTTGCATTTCAGTAAGATAAGCATGAAGGGTTTGAAAAACTACACACAATTCTTTAAAGAGAAAAAGTAGATGAAATCAAATGAGGCTTAAAGAATAGCTGAAAAAGAGGCAGATTTTTGTGGATTTAAGAACTACGTGAAATAGGAAAGGGGGAATGAGTCTTTGATTCAGCTCATTCTAAATCTAGAGCTTTTGGCTGCTTCTAACAGCCAAAGATTTATATGAATGAATGCACACAAAGTTTAATTAAGAAAGTGTTGCATTCTTTTAGGACATTGACAGAGCTAGATTTCTATAGAAGATACAGATGAAGAAAGGTTTTTCACAAGCCTGTGTAACTACTTTGCTGTGGTGCCAATATAGAAATGTTTAGCGAAGAATAGTTTAGAGCAATGGTCTCCAACCTTTCCAGCTCGTTGAACCGGTGGAGGTGCTGGAGGGAAGAGGAGATGGTTTCATGCATACACATGCTGCTTTCAGAAATGTAGTTCCACGTGTGTACACATGTACACTCAGTCACCACCTCTGGGGCCTGTTTCCAAATGGGCTGTGACCCAGCGCCAGGCCGTGAACTGTGAGTTGGGAACTCCAGCTGTAGAGGATGAAAATGGAAATGGTTAGATTCACTGCTATTTTTTAAGGCTTTATTATTGCATTGTGTTCCATGGTCAGATAAAAATGTCCATATAATAAATACTCAAAATTGCATATTCTGCAAATTATGAAGCAGCAATTGCTTCTGAAATCACCAAAGGACATAGGCAGTGATTAGTGGGATGCTATGAATTTTGAATCACAAAGTTTCTCTTTAGGAAGCGCCACTTAATTATCTGACTCTTGTGTGGTTCATGGGTACCTTACAATTATTGGCACTTTAGTGTAGTCTTACTGAAATGGTAAGTTTGTTGAGTAAGATGGAAACTCTTCAAATGCATTTGACCTTTTGTTACAATTCATGTTAAAAAGTCATATTGTGAACTCCCCAAGGAAATATCCCAGATATTTTAAAATTTAATCAGTTACGGAATTAATTTCAAGAACTCTCTATTTCACAGAGAGATATAAACCTCACCTAAATGATAAATGACAAAAATGCTATTGTGATTATAAGAACAGGTATCCATTCACACAACTCCCACCACCCTTGCTAGGAAAAAAACATTAAAATATGAATGCTTTTTTTTCAAAGACAAAAATTGCACAATCTTTTCTATTATATAAGTAAATAAATGTAGGCATTACTTTAATATGTTATTTCATATGAACAAAATAAGATCCAAGTATCCCCAAGATACTAATAGCACAATTCAAACTGAATATACATGCATAGCAACGTCAGTACAAGGCAAGATAAAAAGGGAAGCCATTGACTATTAATGCCCTAAATAGACCAATTTCTACAATATTTAGCCTCATGTTTAAATACTGGGGCATTGCCTGAGAAATGAAAATGGTAGCTTAAAAAGTATCTATTTTTAGTATGTAATAATTAATGTGAGGTTAATTTTGCAAGGGAAAGCTGGTGCTCTCTCCACTTCTCTTCTCCTTATATACTAATGACTGCACCTCAAGAGACCCCTCTGTCAAAATACTAAACTTTGCAGATGATACAACACTGATTGGCCTCATTTAAGACAACAACAAATCTGCCTACAGACAAGAAATTGAACAACTAGCCTCGTGATGCAGAAACAACAACCTAAAACTGAAATCACTCAAAACAGTGGAAATGATAGTTGATTTTAGAAGAAACCAGTATATTCTATTTCCTCTCACAATATCAAACAACACAGTAACAAAAATAAAGTCCTTCAAATTTCTGGGCTCTACAATATCTCAAGATCTAAAATGGTCAGTCAACATCAAAGTTGTCATTAAAAAAGCACAACAAAGAATGTTCTTTCTGAGACAACTCAGAAAGCTCAGACTACCCAAGGAACTGCTGACTCAGTTCTACAGAGGAATCATTGAGTCCGTAATCTGCACCTCAATAACTGTCTGGTTCAGCAATGCAACAATACAAGATAAACAGAGACTTCAAAGAAAAATTAGAACTGCAAAAAAAACAATTGCTACAAAACTCCTCTCCATTGAAGATCTGTACACTAAACGATCCAAAAAAAGTGCAGGGGAAATAATTATGGATCCCTCACACCCTGGACAAAATCTGTTCGAACTTCTCCCCTCTGGACAAAACTACAGAGCTTTGCAAACCAAAACAACCAGACAAAAGACAGTTTCTTCCCTCATGTCATTAACCTACTAAACAGCTGGTTCATAGGACAGTGTTAGTGCGAAGGGTGTCCTGACAAGATGAAATGGTTTTTGTTCGCACTTTACAACAAGACATGATGAATGTTACATACTTTAAGACTATGGATGTATCTTATGCTTATATACTTAATTGATTATGCCTAAACATGCCTATATATACAAATGATCATGATTATGCATGTATATACAAATGATCATGATTATGCTTACATATTCAAACTGGCTATGAATGTATTTTGATTGTATTCTTGTTGTGTATGTATGTAGGCTTTGAACATTATCACTGAAGACAAATTCCTTGTGTGTCCTGATACACATGGCGAAAATAAATTCTGATTCTGTTCTGATGTGGAAGAGCCCTTCATTCTACAGTGGATGGACAATGGTTTGGATGATGATGATGATGATGATGATGATATGCACATACATACGTACATATGAATGGAATGGAATAGAATAGAATAGAATAGAATAGAATAGAATAGAATAGAATAGAATAGAATAGAATAGAATAGA